>CM074283.1:27217859-27512859 GCA_037194245.1 Opsariichthys bidens
ATAGGAGGGAGAAACACCCAGAAACACCTCATCCATGGCTGCTTCCCAAGTATAAAGAGCGTTCCTTGGCATAAATTCTTGAATAACACACGTACGTCTCCTTTGATTAAAAATAATGGCTGGTGCAGGGGCTGGGATGCCATGATTTTTGCAATGACTTATCACTAGAGGAAAAAAAGACGTTTTAGTCGCATAACATCGGTTAATGGAAACAGCGCCATTTCGCAATAGTTTTATTTAGAAAATACTGCAAAAGTTTTGTGCAAATCTGTATTGGCTTATTCAAGAACATCTCCCTCATGTCATGCAAATCTGTATGATGGTGGAACACAATAAGCTTTGCAGACTGTTCACACTAAATTACATAAATCCAGATTGCAGGCTTGCCATTTTGACAAAGCCGTTGACATTTTTGTGTACAAAATTCCTGATGTGCCGCGAACAGATTCTGAGTGCACGTCAGTGCCGATCACGCTGATGTCATATGATTCAAGCGAGATGTTTTATATGTATTTTAATGTTCTGCCAGCAGACAGAACTGCACTTGTTTTGCACATGTATAAATAATGAACCCCACAATGTCTCCATGAAATATTCCACGATAGAAATCAATAGTTCACACTTACCCTCTGTGTTTATTTGTTCAGTGCTTTGGGTATTTGTGTGTTTATGGCACCATTTGGTGCAGAATGCTGGATATGAACCTGTAGCCTTGAACAGAATGAGTGAAGTGAAAACACATGAATGTTTAAAGAAACATCACTCACGGTCAAGCAGCTATAAAAGAGAACAGAGAAGGATGAGGTGATGAATGATGAGCTAAACTGTGTTTTACAGTCAAAAACTGATGCATACACTGTAAAAAAAAAAGATACATTTATGTGAGAAGGAAAATTGCATTGGACTGATGACTTTACTTCAGAAAATATATCTTGAACGAAGCTTGTATATTTTATTCCACTGATATTCACGCTATAAGCATTCATTTTTCAATTAATTTATGCTTAAAAAAAAAAAAAGAAATGTTCCACTCAGGTCAAGATCATTTAATTAATTCCACAAATTAAGTTGCATGACCTCTAACGTTTGAAATGATTCAAATGATTTCATTTAGTTCAGCTATTTTAACACAGAAATACTAATTAAGAAAATTATTTTTGCAGTGCTCCCCCACTCAAACGCGGAAGAAAGTAAAGAATTTAAAGGGAACTCGATTTGCATTACTTAAAGGACAGATCAGCGTTTGCGAGGCAGCAGAAGAATCATGTTAAAGTTGTAGTTTCAAGTTCAGTTATCGTGACCCTCGCATCCCAAAACACTTGTTTTCTCTCAGCTGCGCATGTGTGTTCGCAGAGTAAATGCGGCAATAGATAGTTAAACTACGGTGGCCGAGAGAGCTCAATGCGCTGCAAATAAGAAAGCACATGCAAATAAAAAAACACATGCAAATAAAAAAAACACATGCAAAAAAAAAAAAAAACTTGATTATCAGTTTGACAACACATGTGCTGCAAATCCTCACAACACATGCAAACACAGAAACGCGCTGCAAACACAAAAACCACAACAGAAATGTTTCAAGGGGGCCCCAAAAAGTGACAAACCCTACTAGGACCTGCATATTATCTGTGTCCGAAACCACTCACCCTTCACTCATTCACTAATCCCTATATAGTGTACGGCATTTGAGTGCACAATGTGTTCACGATCATTAAATACTGCAAAACAGCAAACAAAAATAAACACACATTAACAACTGTACATTATTTCATGTATTTATTATTTTAATAAAGTGTTTTTCAGTTTGCTAGAAATTAACGCTCTTTGTGCTATTTGCATTGTGTTTCTGTGTTTGCAACATGTTATTGTGTTTGCAGTGCGTTTCTGTGTTTGCAACACGTTATTGTGTTTGCAGTACATTATTGTGTTTGCAGCGCGTTTCTGTGTTTGCAGTGCGTCATTGTGTTTGCAGTTCGTTTCTGTGTTTGCAGCGCGTTATTGTGTTTGCAGTGTGTTTCTGCGTTTGCAGCATATTATTGTGTTTGCAGCACGTTTCTGTGTTTGCAGCACATTATTGTGTTTGCTGTGCGTTTCTGTGTTTGCAGTGCATCATTGTGTTTGCAGCACGTTTCTGTGTTTGCAGCACATTATTGTGTTTGCTGTGCGTTTCTGTGTTTGCAGTGCGTCATTGTGTTTGCAGTTCGTTTCTGTGTTTGCAGCACATTATTGTGTTTGCTGTGCGTTTCTGTGTTTGCAGTGCGTTTCTGTGTTTGCAGTGCATCATTGTGTTTGCTGTGCGTTTCTGTGATTGCAGTGCATCATTGTGTTTGCTGTGCGTTTCTGTGTTTGCAGCGCATGTCTGTGTTTGCAGCACGTTTCTGTGTTTGCAGCGCGTTATTGTGATTGCAGTGCATTTCTGTGTTTGCAGCACATTATTGTGTTTGCTGTGCGTTTCTGTGTTTGCAGTGCATCATTGTGTTTGCAGTGCGTTTCTGTGTTTGCAGTGCATCATTGTGTTTGCTGTGGGTTTCTGTGTTTGCAACACATTATTGTGTTTGCAGCACGTTTCTGTGTTTGCAGCGCGTTATTGTGTTTGCAGTGCGTTTCTGTGTTTGCAGCACATTATTGTGTTTGCAGCACGTTTCTGTGTTTGCAGCACATTATTGTGTTTGCAGCACGTTTCTGTGTTTGCAGCGCATTTCTGTGTTTGCAGTGCGTTTCTGTGTTTGCAGTGCGTTTCTGTGTTTGCAGCACATTATTGTGTTTGCTGTGCGTTTCTGTGTTTGCAGTGCATCATTGTGTTTGCAGTGCGTTTCTGTGTTTGCAGTGCATCATTGTGTTTGCTGTGCGTTTCTGTGTTTGCAGCACATTATTGTGTTTGCAGCACGTTTCTGTGTTTGCAGCGCATTTCTGTGTTTGCAGTGCGTTTCTGTGTTTGCAGTGTGTTTCTGTGTTTGCAGCACATTATTGTGTTTGCTGTGCGTTTCTGTGTTTGCAGCACATTATTGTGTTTGCTGTGCGTTTCTGTGTTTGCAGTGCATCATTGTGTTTGCAGTGCGTTTCTGTGTTTGCAGTGCATCATTGTGTTTGCTGTGCGTTTCTGTGTTTGCAGCACATTATTGTGTTTGCAGCACGTTTCTGTGTTTGCAGCGCATTTCTGTGTTTGCAGTGCGTTTCTGTGTTTGCAGTGCGTTTCTGTGTTTGCAGCACATTATTGTGTTTGCTGTGCGTTTCTGTGTTTGCAGTGCATCATTGTGTTTGCAGTGCGTTTCTGTGTTTGCAGTGCATCATTGTGTTTGCTGTGCGTTTCTGTGTTTGCAGCACATTATTGTGTTTGCAGCACGTTTCTGTGTTTGCAGCGCATTTCTGTGTTTGCAGCGCGTTATTGTGATTGCAGTGCATTTCTGTGTTTGCAGCACATTATTGTGTTTGCTGTGCGTTTCTGTGTTTGCATGTGTTGTGAGGATTTGCAGCACGTTATCAAACCGATGGTCACGTTTTTAAAAAAAATTTTTATCACAAACCAGTATGCAAATAAAGTGCAAGTAGACCAACTGCAAAACAGCATGCAAATATTACTGTCAGTTCAATTTTGCAGGCTAAACATTCAATTGGAGATTCTAAGGAACTTTTATCTTTTATGTAACTTGTTCAAAATTAACAAATACATCAATCCTCATCTAAAATGTGTTATAGAAAAAAAAATTTTCTAGCTTGACTTTTTCAAGCCAACTTAAAGTTTGTCTCGACAAACTTTTCTATCTAGTTGAACATTATTATCATATTTACAACATCTTTCTAACAGACCCTATTGTGACGGGTCATTTCAAAGAAGAAAGTCATATACAACTAGGATATTTTACTTCATAACTTGTTAAATATGGATATTTTTCTTACACAAAGCGTCGCTTCGCTTCAGAAGGCCTTTATTAACCTCCCGGAGTAGTGTGGAGTACATTTACAGGGAGTGCAGAATTATTAGGCAAATGAGTATTTTGACCACATCATCCTCGTTATGCATGTTGTCTTACTCCAAGCTGTATAGGCTGGAAAGCCTACTACCAATTAAGCATATTAGGTGATGTGCATCTCTGTAATGAGAAGGGGTGTGGTCTAATGACATCAACACCCTATATCAGGTGTGCATAATTATTAGGCAACTTCCTTTCCTTTGGCAAAATGGGTCAAAAGAAGGACTTGACAGGCTCAGAAAAGTCAAAAATAGTGAGATATATTGCAGAGGGATGCAGAAGTCTTAAAATAGCCAAGCTTCCGAAGCGTGATCATCGAACAATCAAGCGTTTCATTCAAAATAGTCAACAGGGTCGCAAGAAGCGTGTGGAAAAACCAAGGCGCAAAATAACTGCCCGTGAACTGAGAAAAGTCAAGCGTGCAGCTGCCAAGATGCCACTTGCCACCAGTTTGGCCATATTTCAGAGCTGCAACATCACTGGAGTGCCCAAAAGCACAAGGTGTGCAATACTCAGAGACATGGCCAAGGTAAGAAAGGCAGAAAGTCGACCACCACTGAACAAGACACACAAGCTGAAACGTCAAGACTGGGCCAAGAAATATCTCAAGACTGATTTTTCTAAGGTTTTATGGACTGATGAAATGAGAGTGAGTCTTGATGGGCCAGATGGATGGGCCCGTGGCTGGATTGGTAAAGGGCAGAGAGCTCCAGTCCGACTCAGACGCCAGCAAGGTGGAGGTGGAGTACTGGTTTGGGCTGGTATCATCAAAGATGAGCTTGTGGGGCCTTTTTGGGTTGAGGATGGAGTCAAGCTCAACTCCCAGTCCTACTGCCAGTTTCTGGAAGACACCTTCTTCAAGCAGTGGTACAGGAAGAAGTCTACATCCTTCAAGAAAAACATGATTTTCATGCAGGACAATGCTCCATCACACGCGTCCAAGTACTCCACAGCGTGGCTGGCAAGAAAGGGTATAAAAGCAGAAAATCTAATGATATGGCCTCCTTGTTCACCTGATCTGAACCCCATTGAGAACCTGTGGTCCATCATCAAATGTGCGATTTACAAGGAGGGAAAACAGTGCACCTCTCTGAACAGTGTCTGGGAGGCTGTGGTTGCTGCTGCACGCAATGTTGATGGTGAACAGATCAAAACACTGACAGAATCCAGGGATGGCAGGCTTTTGAGTGTCCTTGCAAAGAAAGGTGGCTATATTGGTCACTGATTTGTTTTTGTTTGGTTTTTGAATGTCAGAAATGTATATTTGTGAATGTTGAGATGTTATATTGGTTTCACTGGTAAAAATAAATAACTGAAATGGGTATAAATTAGTTTTTTGTTAAGGTGCCTAATAATTATGCACAGTAATAGTCACCTGCACACACAGATATCCCCCTAAAATAGCTAAAACTAAAAACTAAAAACTAAAACTTCCAAAAATATTCAGCTTTGATATTAATGAGTTTTTTGTGTTCATTGAGAACATGGTTGTTGTTCAATAATAAAATCAATCCTCAAAAATACAACTTGCCTAATAATTCTGCACGCCCTGTATAATGGACGGATGCACTTTCTTGAGCTTTAAACTCCTTGGTCCCGTTCACCGACACAGCTTGGATGTGTCAGGATATTTATTAATATAACTTCGATTGTTTTCATCAGAAAGACAAAGGGTTGGGGGTGAGTAAAGCTTGGGGTAATTTTCATTTTAAAATGAACTAATCCTTTAATAGGTCAAGCTACAGTAACGTCTTGAGATGTTTTCCATCTAAAAGAGTTATATCTCAGAAGCACTCCTCTCCTCCACAACACACATGATTTGAGGATCCACTCATATCTGAAGCTCAAATGCTGGAGGACGACACACTGAACCATAACATTAAGTGTTAGAGGTTTGTTCAATTCACTATGAGCACTAGCAACAGTAATTGTGCCTTAAAAACAAGCCTTACAATAGACTGTTGGATGAATATCAATACAGCGCTGCCTTGCAAGAATAAAAAGACGCACAAAGCATATAAAAGCACATGCACACGCACACACATATAAACACAGGCAGAAAATCAATGACAGCAATAATGGGATGGGGTGTATTCACAACAAGATCTGTAAGCACACACATTTTTGTTTTGGATTATTGTGAATGTGAATTTAAAACCAAACTGAATTGCTGTTGAGTATTTCTCTTTGGGACGTCTGTCAAGAACATAGACACGACAGATCAATCTGGACCATTCACTCATCTTTACTGCTCTGTGTTATTGGCTGACAGGAAAATATCATTCACATGAATCATTATCACAAACATACACTGCCGCTCAAAAGTTTGGGGTCAGTAAGATTTTTTGGTTATTAAGCAACAAATTGACCAAAAGTTGCATAAAGACATAAAATAAATGCTGTTCTTTTGAACTTTCTATCCATCAATCCTGAAAAATCATGATTTCCATAAAAATATGGAGCATAATCATTGATAATAATCAGAAATGTTTCTTGAGTAATGATGCTGAAAATTCAGCTTTGATCACAGGAATAAACTAGATTTTGCAATATATTCAAATAGAAAACAGATTTTTTAAATGGTAATATTTCACAATATTTCCCAACCCCAAACTTTTATGCATTGGAGTATGATAGCATTAAGAACAAGATATTTAAATACTGTCTCTGATTTCAAAAAGCAAAAAAAAAAAAAAATCTAGCAAATTATATTCATTTCAGTGAATCTGTTCAAATTGTCCTTTTCAATGAATCGATTCAAAACTCAAATTCTAGGATTTGTTTTCATGGATCTGGTTCTTAAATATATAAAACTATATACTGATAAAAGATCTTAATTTCCAGAAATCACAGGAAATTTACTTGACTGTGTGAATGTGTTGGACGTTTTTCTTAATGGTATTCTGTTGCGTAAATATGTTAGCATGTCTGTTTAAAGTCACCATGAAATCAAATTGGACAATTATTATATATGGAATATTACAGTATTTATTATAAGTGATTTATCTGTGCACATCATTATATTTGAATTCATGTGCCCTCGTGATCTGCAGTAACACCTCTTCTCTGATGATGATGTGTTCAGTGGCGTGAGGGCGGGGCAACCTGTCACTCACTCAGTGGTGTGTAAAGTACTTGAAAGCGATACTTGAATATAGATATCTTACCAGAAAATGACTTTGGCAGAAGTAAAAGTCACTGTTTAGAATATTACTTGAGTAAAAGTTTTAAAGTATGCGATAATGTTTGTACTTAAGTATGAAAAGTATTATTTTGATATTAAACATGCTTAAATATTGATAAGTAAATACAAAATGAGCAGAAAATACTATTAAAAAAAGTTCTACAAACAGTTTGGGCAGCAAGATTGTGTTCAGTTTTAACACTCTTTCTTACATTTTGTTTGCTTTGAATAAAAAAACAATGGCAAAATGTTTTGTAAGTTTTAAATATAAAAAAAAATACTAATATATTAATTATACCTTGATCATTCATGTTAATTCATAGTGCATTATAACTAATGTAAGAGGCTATTTTAAAATGTTACAATGTAAATGTTGGAATTAACAATGAACAACACCTTTATTAACCTTTAATGTTACAAATTGACTCTTATTGTAAAGTGTTACCATTTCATATAAAACCAAACAATCATGCTTAAAAATGGCCATCTTTACGCACAAAGGCATATTATATGTATACTTTCACTCGTTATTTGCTTCTATTTTATAACACTTAATAATCATCTAATCAAAATATGTGTTAAAGTGCGGATAAAAGAAGAACTGAAATCGAATTCATTTCTGATTTATGTTTCTGTCGGCTGCATAACTAGGATACAATTATTCTCCACTAATGCAGCATCTAGTCAACAAACTAATTACTTTAGAGATATGAAAACATATACTGTAGTGTACTGTATAGCATACCGCTTTGTTGTCTATATTTTTAAATCTGTTTTTGAAGTGTCCCGTTCTGTGCAGCGCGCAGCCTCACGTCACGTGTCAAAACAAACTCTACCGGGCGTCAGTGATAGTTTTTATCTGGCCTCTAGAGGTCGCTCTCGTGCCGCACTCCTCTCAGCCTCTCCAGCAACTGACGCAACCCGGAAAATGGAATCAACCGCGGTTGTGCGAGCACTTGTTTGCACATGCTTGCTTGCATTGCTTGTGTTCTTCCGACTTTATTTTGTGGTAAGAAATGAAAATGCTTTGGAGAAATGTATCAGAGTAAAAGTATACATTTTATTTATGAAATGAGGTAATGAGTAAAAGTAAAAGTTATAAAAAAAAAAAAGTTACACTGTTATAAAAACTCAAATAAGTACAGATTCTCCCAAAAAGTATTATTAGATTTTTTTCTTCTTCGAGAAGCCATTTTATGGAAGCCCGTTTCCGCCACTGAAAAAAAGATTATTGCGGCTTCTTATCTCAGAATTCAGACTTTTTTTCTCAGAATTGTGAGTTATAAAGTCAGAATTGTGAGATAAAAAGTCGCAATTGCGAGTTATAAAGTCAGAATTGTGAGATATAAAGTCAGAATTGTGAGATATAAAATCAGAATTTTGAGATAAAAAGTCGTAATTGTGAGTTATAGAGTCAGAATTGTGAGATAGAAAGTCAGGATTGTCAGATGTAAAGTCAGAATTTTGAGGTAAAAAGTCGCAATTGCGAGTTATAAAGTCAGAATTGTGAAATAAAAAATCAGAATTGTGAGATAAAAAGTCGCAATTGTGAGTTATAGAGTCAGAATTGTGAGATATAAAAGTCAGAATTCTGAGATAAAAAGTCGCAATTGCAAGTTATAAAGTCAGAATTGTGATATAAAGTCAGAATTGTCAGATATAAAGTCAGAATTCTGAGAAAAAAAAGTCAGAATTTTGAGATAAAAAGTCACAATTGTGATTTATAGAGTCAGAATTGTGAGATATAACGTCAGAATTCTGAGAAAAAAAAGTCAGAATTGTGAGATATAAAGTTAGAATTGTGAGATATAAAGTCAGAATTGTGAGATATAAAGTCAGAATTCTGAGAAAAAGTCAGAATTTTGAGATAAAAAGTCACAATTGTGAGTTATAGAGTCAGAATTGTGAGATATAAAGTCAGAATTCTGAGAAAAAGTCAGAATTTTGAGATAAAAAGTCACAATTGTGAGTTATAGAGTCAGAATTGTGAGATATAAAGTCAGGATTGTCAGATATAAAGTCAGAATTATCCGATATAAAGTCAGAATTCTGAGAAAAAATCAGAATTTTGAGATAAAAAGTCACAATTGTGAGTTATAGAGTCAGAATTGTGAGATATAAAAGTCAGAATTGTGAGATATAAAAGTCAGAATTCTGAGATAAAAAGTCGCAATTGCGAGCTATAAAGTCAGAATTGTGATATAAAGTCAGAATTGTCAGATATAAAGTCAGAATTCTGAGAAAAAAAAGTCAGAATTTTGAGATAAAAAGTCGCAATTGTGAGTTATAAAGTCAGAATTGTGAGTTATAAAGTAAGGATTGTCAGATGTAAAGTCAGAATTTTGAGGTAAAAAGTCAGAATTCTGAGATAAAAAGTCAGAATTCTGAGATAAAAAGTCGCAATTGCGAGCTATAAAGTCAGAATTGTGATATAAAGTCAGAATTGTCAGATATAAAGTCAGAATTCTGAGAAAAAAAAGTCAGAATTTTGAGATAAAAAGTCACAATTGTGATTTATAGAGTCAGAATTGTGAGATATAAAGTCAGAATTCTGAGAAAAAGTCAGAATTTTGAGATAAAAAGTCACAATTGTGAGTTATAGAGTCAGAATTGTGAGATATAAAGTCAGGATTGTCAGATATAAAGTCAGAATTATCCGATATAAAGTCAGAATTCTGAGAAAAAATCAGAATTTTGAGATAAAAAGTCACAATTGTGAGTTATAGAGTCAGAATTGTGAGATATAAAAGTCAGAATTCTGAGATAAAAAGTCGCAATTGCGAGCTATAAAGTCAGAATTGTGATATAAAGTCAGAATTGTCAGATATAAAGTCAGAATTCTGAGAAAAAAAAGTCAGAATTTTGAGATAAAAAGTCACAATTGTGATTTATAGAGTCAGAATTGTGAGATATAACGTCAGAATTCTGAGAAAAAAAAGTCAGAATTGTGAGATATAAAGTCAGAATTGTGAGTTATAAAGTTAGAATTGTGAGATATAAAGTCAGAATTGTGAGATATAAAGTCAGAATTCTGAGAAAAAGTCAGAATTTTGAGATAAAAAGTCACAATTGTGAGTTATAGAGTCAGAATTGTGAGATATAAAGTCAGAATTGTGAGATATAAAGTCAGGATTGTCAGATATAAAGTCAGAATTATCCGATATAAAGTCAGAATTCTGAGAAAAAATCAGAATTTTGAGATAAAAAGTCACAATTGTGAGTTATAGAGTCAGAATTGTGAGATATAAAAGTCAGAATTCTGAGATAAAAAGTCGCAATTGCGAGCTATAAAGTCAGAATTGTGATATAAAGTCAGAATTGTCAGATATAAAGTCAGAATTGTGAGAAAAAAAAGTCAGAATTTTGAGATATAAAGTTAGAATTGTGAGATATAAAGTCAGAATTGTGAGATATAAAGTCAGAATTCTGAGAAAAGTCAGAATTTTGAGATAAAAAGTCACAATTGTGAGTTATAGAGTCAGAATTGTGAGATATAAAGTCAGGATTGTCAGATATAAAGTCAGAATTATCCGATATAAAGTCAGAATTCTGAGAAAAAATCAGAATTTTGAGATAAAAAGTCACAATTGTGAGTTATAGAGTCAGAATTGTGAGATATAAAAGTCAGAATTCTGAGATAAAAAGTCGCAATTGCGAGCTATAAAGTCAGAATTGTGATATAAAGTCAGAATTGTCAGATATAAAGTCAGAATTCTGAGAAAAAAAAGTCAGAATTTTGAGATAAAAAGTCGCAATTGTGAGTTATAAAGTCAGAATTGTGAGATATAAAGTCAGAATTGTGAGTTATAAAGTCAGAATTGTGAGATATAAAGTCAGAATTGTGAGTTATAAAGTCAGGATTGTCAGATGTAAAGTC
Organism: Opsariichthys bidens; assembly: GCA_037194245.1. NCBI lineage: Eukaryota > Metazoa > Chordata > Actinopteri > Cypriniformes > Xenocyprididae > Opsariichthys > Opsariichthys bidens. The sequence continues at coordinate 27,228,892 of CM074283.1, forward strand.
AGAATTTTGAGGTAAAAAGTCAGAATTCTGAGATAAAAAGTCGCAATTGCGAGCTATAAAGTCAGAATTGTGATATAAAGTCAGAATTGTCAGATATAAAGTCAGAATTCTGAGAAAAAAAAGTCAGAATTTTGAGATAAAAAGTCACAATTGTGATTTATAGAGTCAGAATTGTGAGATATAACGTCAGAATTCTGAGAAAAAAAAGTCAGAATTGTGAGATATAAAGTCAGAATTGTGAGTTATAAAGTTAGAATTGTGAGATATAAAGTCAGAATTGTGAGATATAAAGTCAGAATTCTGAGAAAAAGTCAGAGTTTTGAGATAAAAAGTCACAATTGTGAGTTATAGAGTCAGAATTGTGAGATATAAAGTCAGAATTGTGAGATATAAAGTCAGGATTGTCAGATATAAAGTCAGAATTATCCGATATAAAGTCAGAATTCTGAGAAAAAATCAGAATTTTAAGATAAAAAGTCACAATTGTGAGTTATAGAGTCAGAATTGTGAGATATAAAAGTCAGAATTCTGAGATAAAAAGTCGCAATTGCGAGCTATAAAGTTAGAATTGTGATATAAAGTCAGAATTGTCAGATATAAAGTCAGAATTCTGAGAAAAAAAAGTCAGAATTTTGAGATAAAAAGTCACAATTGTGATTTATAGAGTCAGAATTGTGAGATATAACGTCAGAATTCTGAGAAAAAAAAGTCAGAATTGTGAGATATAAAGTCAGAATTGTGAGTTATAAAGTTAGAATTGTGAGATATAAAGTCAGAATTGTGAGATATAAAGTCAGAATTCTGAGAAAAAGTCAGAGTTTTGAGATAAAAAGTCACAATTGTGAGTTATAGAGTCAGAATTGTGAGATATAAAGTCAGAATTGTGAGATATAAAGTCAGGATTGTCAGATATAAAGTCAGAATTATCCGATATAAAGTCAGAATTCTGAGAAAAAATCAGAATTTTGAGATAAAAAGTCACAATTGTGAGTTATAGAGTCAGAATTGTGAGATATAAAAGTCAGAATTCTGAGATAAAAAGTCGCAATTGCGAGCTATAAAGTCAGAATTGTGATATAAAGTCAGAATTGTCAGATATAAAGTCAGAATTGTGAGAAAAAAAAGTCAGAATTTTGAGATATAAAGTTAGAATTGTGAGATATAAAGTCAGAATTGTGAGATATAAAGTCAGAATTCTGAGAAAAAGTCAGAATTTTGAGATAAAAAGTCACAATTGTGAGTTATAGAGTCAGAATTGTGAGATATAAAGTCAGGATTGTCAGATATAAAGTCAGAATTATCCGATATAAAGTCAGAATTCTGAGAAAAAATCAGAATTTTGAGATAAAAAGTCACAATTGTGAGTTATAGAGTCAGAATTGTGAGATATAAAAGTCAGAATTCTGAGATAAAAAGTCGCAATTGCGAGCTATAAAGTCAGAATTGTGATATAAAGTCAGAATTGTCAGATATAAAGTCAGAATTCTGAGAAAAAAAAGTCAGAATTTTGAGATAAAAAGTCACAATTGTGATTTATAGAGTCAGAATTGTGAGATATAACGTCAGAATTCTGAGAAAAAAAAGTCAGAATTGTGAGATATAAAGTCAGAATTGTGAGTTATAAAGTTAGAATTGTGAGATATAAAGTCAGAATTGTGAGATATAAAGTCAGGATTGTCAGATATAAAGTCAGAATTATCCGATATAAAGTCAGAATTCTGAGAAAAAAATCAGAATTTTGAGATAAAAAGTCACAATTGTGAGTTATAGAGTCAGAATTGTGAGATATAAAAGTCAGAATTCTGAGATAAAAAGTCGCAATTGCGAGCTATAAAGTCAGAATTGTGATATAAAGTCAGAATTGTCAGATATAAAGTCAGAATTGTGAGAAAAAAAAGTCAGAATTTTGAGATATAAAGTTAGAATTGTGAGATATAAAGTCAGAATTGTGAGATATAAAGTCAGAATTCTGAGAAAAAGTCAGAATTTTGAGATAAAAAGTCACAATTGTGAGTTATAGAGTCAGAATTGTGAGATATAAAGTCAGGATTGTCAGATATAAAGTCAGAATTATCCGATATAAAGTCAGAATTCTGAGAAAAAATCAGAATTTTGAGATAAAAAGTCACAATTGTGAGTTATAGAGTCAGAATTGTGAGATATAAAAGTCAGAATTCTGAGATAAAAAGTCGCAATTGCGAGCTATAAAGTCAGAATTGTGATATAAAGTCAGAATTGTCAGATATAAAGTCAGAATTCTGAGAAAAAAAAGTCAGAATTTTGAGATAAAAAGTCGCAATTGTGAGTTATAAAGTCAGAATTGTGAGATATAAAGTCAGAATTGTGAGTTATAAAGTCAGAATTGTGAGATATAAAGTCAGAATTTTGAGATAAAAAGTCGCAATTGTGAGATATAAAGTCAGAATTTTGAGATAAAAAGTCGCAATTGCGAGTTATAAAGTCAGAATTGTGAGATATAAAGTCAGAATTCTGAGATTAAAAGGTCGCAATAATCTTCTTTCTCTCTTCTCCTTTTTCAGTGGCGGAAACGGGCTTCCATACCACTTCACTCATCACAATAGAAAAGAAAAGATTATTGCAACTTGAGTTTCATGCCAAATCTAACCGAGACCATTTGAGACAAAAACCACAGCAGTAAATAGTCTCTGATTGAACCAGATAATGAGTCTCATTCTGAATCTTCTGCACAATACGGACACACACACACGCATCAAACACACTGAGTCGATTACACACCAGCATTTCATGACATGGAACAGATTTAACCTTGTTTACTCACAATCGCCAAAATGAACAATGAAATTGATTCATAACGATATTACACCACTCCAGAGAGAGACAGATAGCAATGCCGGAGGGAGCTCGTGGCCGGCGAACAAAGACAGACCTAAAGCAATCATGAGAGTGAAAATCTAATTAAAGGCATAAACTATACCTCTCTCGCTCTTTTTCGCTCTCTCTAAATCTCTTTCTCTCTCACACACACACACACACCATAATTTTTTATGATAAACGTTAACTTGGCCCCTCGATAAAGTTCCACGACAGTGTTTAGAGCAGCCGGTCCCATTTCGCCGGCCCATAATAACCACAAGCTCTGACCCCGAGTAATATCCGAGGTGTGATTATGACAGTAAAGTTTCCACCACAGAGATATTAGAGCAGAATTACTGCGGCGGCTTGATATCAAAGATCCATTAGAGTCATTAGCTCAATAGGAGCTTGTTAACCTCTGCGTAATGAATTGAGCTCTTCGCTCGCCCACACCGAGAGCGGCTCGTGTCGGCTTCTCCTGCGGTGAGGTGATTGCGCTTCAGCCTCAGCCAATACGTGCTTTTTTCAATCTGAATGATCGAACGTTAGAGGAAGGCTGCTAGCCTTCCCAACCTCGAAATGCACGGCAGAGTTTCTTCAACAGCAATCGTTATGCCTTTACATGATTCGTTTTAATTCTCACATTGGCAGTGCTGCTGCAAAGGAGTGCTATATACTTTTCTCATTCAAGTACACTACCATAATGGGGTCAATAAATTCATTAATACTTCTATTCAGGTATTAATGATTTCTGAAGGGTCATGTGACACTGAAGACTGGAGTAATGATGCTGAAAATTCAGCTTTGATCACAGGAATAAATGATATTATATTTCCTTTAAATTGTAATACTATTTCACAACAAAATAAAAAAATAAATAAATGCAGCCTTCTTTCAAAAACACCCACTATACCAAGTTTCGCTATCTTTTAATCATCTTCCTAAATAAATTGACCCTTCGCAAAGACCCGCCCCCTTTAGTAACTGTTTCTTTGTCCGACATGCTCTCACGCAGTGAAAAATACATCCCGCAGCAAAGAGGACACTGACAACACGTCGACAGACATATGAAACGGTCTCATATTTGATATATTGTAATTTAAAAAAAAAAAAAAAAGTTTAATCAATAAATAGCGTCTAGTGTGTCTTTAATGTGGGGTGACAGATCGCTGTAGCTCCTCATGAACCGATCATCTCTTCATACTAGTTCATTTATAGCATCAAATAAACATGAATGAACATCAGAAGGAATGTTGTTTCAAGCGCGGAAAGACGTGAGGACACACAATTTTTCAAGTTCACCAACGTTAATCTACTAACTCCCCTGACTGCTTTGTCGGACAAAATGACGGATTCAGGGTTATGATTGGTCAGATCGCCTGTCAATCAAACTGTTTGGAAAGGGTCAATTAGGCAATATACCGGTTTTGGCGATAAATCAAGGTAAAAAATATAGTTTCCGCCCAGATGCACTTTTAAAATTAATTTATTTTTCAAAAGTTTTGTTTTAATGTATTTAAAATGTTTTAAATGGAATGTTAAATTGATGCTAATTTAATTGATAAAATTGCTTTTGCAATATTTTTGGGGGGCCTTACCTCTCTTAAGTTGGGGAAACTCTGGTGTACGCGATTGCGCACTCTGAAACAATGACAGCTCAGATGAGAAAATATGCATAAACTTAATGAATAGCTCAATATTTTTTCTTGTTTTACAGTCTGAGTAATTTAATTTTCTTGTTTTTGGCTCAACAATGATTTTTCATCTATTTGTTAGAGGAAATAAATTCAAATTTGTAAACATAGTAACGTGAACGGAGTCTCAACTAACAGTGCGGTAGAACATATCAGTGTATCGTCTGCGCTCAGTCGTAGTTTTAGATGGTGCAACAGGTTTAAATATTCATCGGAAAGCAGGACGTAACTAAGTCCGACTTTTTTACGTCCAGCTGGTGCAAGGAATAGAACTGCAACTAACGATTATTTTTTCTGTCGACTACTCTAATGATTCTTATTATTTTTTTAATTAATAAATTTTTTATTTTTATTTTCGATTAGTCGACTACTCTAGCGATTATTTTTATTAAGGTTTTTTTATTAATCTAGTGATCTTTTTTTACGTATGAAGTTAGAAGTAATTTAGCAGTTCATTGAGGTGTAGAAACTCTGGGACACGCCGTTATGTAATAATACGATTTGATTTTGATTAAAAATAAGCCACTTATGTGTGTCGTCCAGTGGTAGACATTTGAACTTTAACATGAGGAGTGTCAAAGACTTTCTATACAGTCTTAAAGGAACTTTGATAGTGTTCAAGCCATTGAACAAACGTCTCCTGAACCGTGTATTTTTCCTCTTGCGCTGTCTGTTCAGAATTTAGCAGCCTCTTCTCTGATTGGTTGGAATTTTGGCACATTGTAACGCTGGTTTGTGTTGAGCAGGCGAGCGGTCGGCGCTTGGCGAGTATCAGGAGCGCGAGCAACTGAAACCTTGCACGTGCGAAAGAGAACATCCAAATAAACTTCTTTGAAATGCAAAACTGATTTTCGTTCGCTCAAAATATTTTCTTATTTGCGAGATGAAGATTTTCTCCTCAACCTCCTCAAGTTCACGCGGTTCAAAAATATGATCTTGCGCGTGCAAAAATTTGGCAGAGATCCAATTCCACAGGTGGTACGCCATTTCGGTTCTGCAAAGGGAACAAAGGACCGTTTTATTTGGCCTCTGTTTAAAGTATTCCATACTTTTGATAATCGTGGTCAAGGTTTTTGTGATAGAATGGAACTTTCTCCGTTCCCAGGAGCAAAAGCCGCCATTACGCCAGATGAATGTAAACAGTGTGATGCATGTCGACGTATTTTCGTAGTCGACGTTATCGATGACGTTGACGCGTCGTTGCAGCACTACCCATATATTTTGAGAGAACATTGTGCTTGGTACATTTTTCATCTTTAAAACAAACTCGGGTCTGCAGCCGACAAACATTAATTCCCATCTGGCTGTGAGCTTCCCACAATATTTACACATTAGGTCGGCAGACGGTCTTTTGTGGCTCTTCAAACACATTCGCCCAGAGCGCTTCCATTACGAAAGCAATCGCGTTTTCGACTACCTCTGAAAGTGGACAAGCTCAAAATGTTTTCCACCTGTGTCGTCCACTTGTGATCCGATCGACCAAAAAACATCTTAACACCAGGTGTAAACAGGGCCTATATTACGTGATCAAGCGGTCAGTCCTCTAAGGTCGTGTCTGTGGCCACTACTTTCCCTCTGTGTCCATAGCAGTCATATAAAGAAGGCTTCATAGACAGCTTAAATAATACACAAACCCGTATGTGTCAGGGAGGTGGTTATCTATATCTCTAGCAGCACCTTTAGCAATGAAAACCATGAATAAAGCAGAGCTATCACGTTTTTATTGCACCTCAGAAAAGGCCATAATGTTTCTGACCCATAAACGAGAGTGATGGTGAATGAAGTGTGTGTGACTGACCCGACGTCTCATCCACCCGCTCCTCTATCGTGTGCTCTCTCTGATGGACCCACTCGCCGTTGCATTTGAAGTAGATCTGCGCGGCGGGCGTGGCTGTGCAAAAGAGATTGACAGCTTTGTTCTTGACGATGTAAGCGTCCTCCGGCTCCAGCAGGAAGTGCGGGAGGGGCTCTGGCGGGTCGCTGGGGAAGGTCTCTGGCAGCTCACCCAACCCCAACAGGAAGTCATCATCACCTGGGAAAAAAACACAGGCAATGCGAACTTTAAATTCAGCATGAAATGGAAGACGGCAGTCTTTTCTTCCCTGATATGATGTATATCCAAGTGAAAAGGCTTCTTTAATTTTGTTCATGGGGAATTGATTAGATGGTTGTGTTTTGCTATTGGTGGACCTCATGTGAGTGACAGTTTGCCCCGCCCTCACGCCAGTAAACACGTCATCAGAGGAAAAGATGAGATGTTACTGCAAGAGGGAGGTGACGTTATTATGATTAAAGATAAAAGTCATTTATAATAAAAATTGCAATTTTAACATAAAAAATAAGAACTGTCCATTTTGATTTCATGGTGACTTCAAGGAAATGAGTGGGGGATTATAAATTATGTTCACTGCCGTTCAAAAGTAATTCAGGAAACAACTCATTATTTTGTAGAATTCTCTTGACATAATAATGTTGATCATTACATCAACCTAATACTGTTTGTAATTTAAACTCAATTTTAAATTAATTTGAAGAGTCGTTAATTATATATAATATAATATATATATATATATATATATATATATATATATATATAAATAATATAATATATATATAATATAATATAATAATAATATATATTTTATATATATATATATATAAATAATATAATATATATATATATATATATATATATATAATATAATATAATAATATAATATAATATATAATATAATATAATAATAATATATATTTTATATATATATATATATATATATATATATATATATATATAAATAATAAGTTGCAGTAAAGTAATGAAATTGTCTTGATAACTTTTGAAATTTAAATTTTGAAATTTTGGAAAGGAAAGTGTTTAATGCTGTTATGTTTGCCATTTTAATGTTGAAGTTTTTGTGGTTAACATTTTGAACTGAAATAGATCAGATGAATTGGTTCCAGGGCAACAACTCTGATAGTTGGGGCGACTTAAATCAACATAAAAATTTCTGTTCATGCTACAAATTATTGAGTTCCTCTAACTCAATGTAGCTGGTTGGTGGAAGGTAAACTCATTCAAAATAGTCATAACCAAAAAAAAAAAAAAAATGTAAACTGAATACTATAATTTAGCAAGAGTACATTAAATTTACCAAAAGTGACAGTAAAAATCTTTACAATGTTACAGATCTCTATTTCAAAGAAATAGTGCTCTTTTCAACTTTTGTATTCCTGAAAAAAATGTATCACAATTTCCACAAAAATACGAACTGTTTTACACAGGAGTAATGATGCTGGAAATTCAGCTTTGATCACAGGAATAAATCACATTTTAAAATAGAAAACAGGTATTTGAAACTGAAATAATATTTCACAATATTATATTTATTATTATAATTTTGACCAAATGAATGTAGCCTGTGCATGAGACTAAAATATTTTCTGTCCCCAGTACATATATATAACTATCACACATATACATATAAATATCGCAGAATAAACTTTTGCAACAGAAACTCCCGTTACGCCAATTTAATCGCAAATGCCAGTTTTTTTTCTCAGAGCTCTTATGATTTCCGTCGGCTGAGTTTGTTTAGGGTCCGGAGAGGTTTCACACACAGAGACTGGTGCGGGCCTGTTTTTGGGTCTCATTATGAAACAGGATCTCACGGTTGTCTCTAACTGATCCCTGCTTAATGGAGTAACTGCTGCCTATTTTTAGCTTCCAAGTAAACATGACGTTCTGAGATCTCTCTTATACTCTCTATCATTCGTCCTCTTTGATTTGAGTGAATGGACTATTAAATGAATGAGCAGATGAATAAATAAATGGACAAACAAAAAAAGAGACAATTGAACAAATAAATGAATGACTATGACGTGAGTGGATGAATAAATGAACAAATGAGAGAGTATGTAAACAAACAAATGAATGGACCATGACTTAAAACGAACGAGAAAATCTATTGTGAATTAACAAATTAATGAATGAAGGCAAAAATTAATAAACGGATGAATTAACAAACAAGATTGGATGAATGAAAAAATGAATAGGTTAACAGATAAATGAATGGATGAATCAATCTACAAACTAACAAATCAAAAGACAAATGAACAGAGCAACGAATAAACTAATGAATCAACAAATTAAAATGACTGAATAAGTGAAGGGAAAAAGGAACAAACTTATTATGAATGAACAAAAAAATGAAGGAATTTATGACCAAATTAATAAACAAGAATGGATGACTAAACAAAAATTAATGAACAGATTAATCAATTAACAAACAAACGAAAGAACACGCAAATGAACGAATAAATGAACAAACTAATGAATGAATGAACAAAAATCAATGAACATATGAACACAGAAATAGACAAATAAAATAATGAATAAACAAACAAGCAGAGCAAACATGACTGAATAAATAAATGGACAAAAGAACAAACAAATTAATGATCAATGAATGAAAAAATGAACAAACTAATAAAGCAATGAGCTCATGAACAAAGATGAATGAATGGATGAATCAGTCAAAGAACACAGTAAACAAGTGAACAGAACAAAAGATACTAGTGAATCAACCAAGGAAAAAGACAGAATAAAGTAATGACTAAACAAGAACGAACAAACAAATTAAAATCATGAATGAAGAAATGAAAATATGATCAAGTAATGAACGAATGAACAAAACTCAACAAACACATGAATAAAGGGATGAATCAATCAACAAACTAATGAACTAGAACAACACATGAACATGACTCAACATGAATCAACACCCATGAATGAACAGATTAATCAATTAACAAACTAATGAATGAAAGAGCACACAAATGAACAGATGAATGCAATGAAAGAATGAACAAAAATCGATGAATGGATGAATAAAAAAAACACAGAAATAGACAAGTGAACGGAACAACAAATAAACAAATGAATGAACATGACAGAAAAAGCATGAATTAAAGTAATGAATGAATAAATAAACAAATGGACCATGGTGGAATAAATGAACAAATGAATGAATGGATGACTCAAAACACCCTAATGAATCAAAGAACAAAGAAACAGATAAGTGAACAGATTGAGCCTGACTGAATTAATGAACACACAAAGAATCAACATAAGATCTAACAACGTAATGAATCAATAAATGAACGAACGAACGAACAAACAAACCATTGAATTTATGAACAGATTAGTTGTTTTGTTAAATATAAATTCACTTGTTCATGTCTGTAGCAAAATTTCACTTACAGCATTAAAGCATAGATCTTAAAGAGCACACAGACACACACGAGCACATAATGGATGGATCGTAACCCAGGATGTATCGATCCCTGCAGTCATCAATACATATACCGGATACTAACATTACACATACACACACACACACAGTAAAAAGACAATCGCACGAGCGCCGGATTATTATTGAATGGCTCCATTAGATGCCCGCTGACCCTTCAGATGGCACGCGGTCCAGCTCATAACTCTTATCTGACTGTCTCACACACACACAGAGTTCATTTCACCCCAAATTAACACTCTGTAGGGTACATTACCTTCCATTAACGGGTCACGGCACAGCCATGGTATCTAATGACGGGCAGAGGGGCCGTGTCTGTTTTGTTTGGGTCTGTGTTGTGTTTGCAAATGCTATTATGAAACAAATGATGTGAGATGATTCATTTATTCAAATCCCTGATTAATCTTATACACACAAACAGGCTCTGACCCCTTTTGTTATTTACTCTACTTTTGTTTACTTAACACAAACAAACTGGTACTCTTCAAGCAAAAGCACCAAAATTACACTCTAAAAAAAGCTGGGTTAAAAATTCCAAAGTGTGTTGGAAATTAACATTTATATTGCTGATTAATAAAGGTTCTCCTTTTGATATTTACTGTAGCTTCTAGTAATTATGTGTCTGTTTTTTTTTTTTTTTTTTAAATCATTTTAAGCCAGCCATATAGTAATTTTTAAACAATAGTTGGGTTAAAGAAGGTTGGTCAAACATTTAACCCAATCGCTGGGTTTGTACATATTTAACCCAACTTGGGTTGTTTTTAACCCAGCATTGTTTAGAGTGTAGGGGTGGGAATCTTTAGGCATGATTCTGTGAATCATGATCCCATTTTAAAACTTTTTTTTTTTTCAAAAAAAATTCTTATTAATAAATAAGAAAAATAGTTCACCAACTTTGAATATAAAATTTATGGGATGAATTTTATTAAATTACTGTGTTGTTTAATTTACTCTTATTTTGAAGATTAGTTTTTTTTTGATTAGTGTTTAGTTTCTTTTGTTCATTGCATACCTTGTTAGTTTCTATAGTTACCCTCATTTGTTACCATAGTTACTAATATCCTTCACCTGTGCCTGGTTACCCTTGTGAGTTTCGCGTTTCAAATTTATACTTCCAAACAAGGTAAATCATGGTGTTGTAGAGCATTTTTATAAGAGGAAAAGCTGAAGTACCAGAAGGTTAAACCACACATTGTCAAACAAACGCACATTTGTAACAGCACACATTCAGTGCGATGAAGTTTTCAGAATCAATTCAGAATTTTTGAAGAAAGAATTGCGATACATCAGAGAATCAACTCTTTTCTCCCACCCCTAATGTAAAGTATTTAAAGGTCAAATGAAATGAAAGACCACGCAAATATTGTGCACAAATGAATGAATAAACTAATAGATGATCAAATGGACATGACGGATAATCAATCAACAGACGAACAAACATGAAGGAATGAATAAATAACAGAATAAATGACCGATCTATTAAAATAATGGGTAAATGAACAAAAATAATTGAACACAATAAGTGAAATGGGAACTAATGCAGACAAGACAGAAAGTGAACTAAACAGAACATACACATTACGCTCCCTTGGAAAGGGGCGTCCTCGTGCCACGACAGAAAAGGTTCATGAGGAAAGAGGGTGGCAGCTTTGGTGGAGGTCGTGGAGCTGGTGATGGACAGAAGCCTGGAGTAGTAGGCCACAGGCACCATGGCGGCGCTGACGGTGGGATTAGCTAGGGTGGAGTCGTGATTAAGAGGGCAGACGGAATCCTGGGACTGTTCGGCGAAGGTGGAACCATGATGAGTGGTGGAGGAACCGGTGAAACGGAGTGGGTGACAGACCAGGGAGACATCATAGACCCAGAAGCCAGGAGCTGAGCTGCTGACGAGGCGATGACGTGGTGACGGATGACCGGGTTGGCCGACGGTGAGGTCGGATGCCAAAGAGGTGCGGGGTGAGGGCACAGCCCGAATCCTGGAAGTCCGTGGCTGCAGCTGGATTTCGCTGATCTGGAGTGTCGAGAGATCCTAGTGGACCTTCTGTGCAGATGGACTGCGGAGACAAAGAAGGGGTGTTGAGGTAAGGGCAATGGGCTGACAGGTTTAGGTGGATGTCTGGGCCTGGAGGCCCGAGGTGCAGCCGGGGACTCTGCCTCTAGCCGAGCTGTTGGTGGGGAAGCCCGCAACGTGGAGGATGAGCCGCACGGAGTGAGCCACGGTGACAGAGCCGAGGAGCTACACAACCCCAGTGGAGCCGACAGATCGAGGGGGCAAGCCGTGACCAGCGATGGACATGGGACAAGGAAAACAAGCAGGGATACGGGCTGAAGATTTCTGGACGGAGAAGATGAAGATGTGAGGGTGGGGACTTGGATGGGAAAAGGATCCGTGGACCACAGGTCTGTCAGGTCCAGGCGCACTACTGGCTCTGCGGTGGACTGACCCACTTGTGTCAACTCCAGGGCTTTGATGTTTTCCCGCCCCGGTTCAGGAATGACCTCAGTGGGCGCCTCGGGCTCGCTGGCTGGAGCATCCAGGCCAGGAACATGGATACAGAACAAGATACAGAAGATTTCTGGGAGGAGGAATCCATAACTTTTTCTTTTCTCATTTCGAGAGGTCACTTCTCGCTTGTTGGGAGATAAAGGCGCGCAATGAAGGAAATGAAAGCACAGGACAAGTTCTACCAGGAGGACTTAATGTCACGGCATCATTCATAGTAATTAGTCTGGCCAATCACTGCTTGACACCTGGTATAAATGAGCACTGAATTCTTTGTTCGCAGTTGATGACGCTTACGTTCCCCTTCATGCTCCCCACCACCACCAGGTCGGCCCCCACCATCCATTGGGGATAGCCTTCAGGCAAGACCAGCCAAATCTTCAGACAAAGGACAGGGCCTACGCCAAAGAACTTTTCTAAACATGGAAGCATTGTAGCTCATTACCATCTGTTATACTTTATGGAATAAATACCATGTAAACGTTCACTTAGCCTCTGAGTCTTTATGGTAGAACTGGTGTGAAAACAGAGTCTTTAATATAATGACACAACTCAGTTCACATAAACACAACTAAATCATACGAGAATCGACAAGGGACTGAACAGACCAGGGAGTATAAATACACAGCGTAAATGAAGGAACTAAACAGGAACAGCTGGATGAAGCATCGCAACAAATGAGAGCTAATGCAGACAAGACAGAGAGTGCAGTAAACAGAACAAAATGAACAAATGTGAACAAACTATCGAAAGAATGAAGAAATGACAGAATAAATGAATGAACAAACAAATGAAAAATGTTTTTTTTTAAGATAAAGTCACTCTTGTTCATGTCAGTAGCACAAATTCACACACAGCTCAAATCCAGAGAGCATTTGATGTAAAGTAAAGGTCAGAGACAGGGTGGAAAATGGTCATGGAAAAGTGAATTATGGTAGAAGAAACCTCGTCTAACATTATAAAGGAGAAATAAAATGCTGTAAAAGTGTAGAATAAGTCCTTTGAATGCTTTCTCTGTCTCTATTATCTCTCTGGCTGTTCTCCAGTCCTCTTCTATCGTCTCACCTCTCAGGTGCCAAAGGGTCCAGTGGTGGTTCAGATGATTAACTCTCTTAATAATGGGGCTTAAAGACCATGCTGGGACCTTTCAAACACGATGAGTGAGAGTGAGTGAGGTCACGTTTATTAGCTTAACCTTCCGAAGCTTGTGAGTGTATTATTGATGAACGGTCCAGTATTGCAGGAATATTCCAGGTTAAATACAACTTAACCTCTATCGATGGCATCCGTGACACGCTGTCAGTCAGTACAGAGAATAATCCCTCAATTTGTAAAAATGAACAGTTATCGTGTTTACACTATGAATCCATAATGGAAGTCTATGGGCAACAAACCCACTGCATCAGTTTTAAACGCTCTAGCGCACATGGTTGCCTTCGCTTTTGTCCAATATTACTCAGACAAGTTGATTCTTCATTAATTAGACTGTAGAGATGATATAAATGCATATAAATAAACAAATTAAATTAAATTAATAATAAAAAGAATAATATAAATAAAATTAATGACTTGAGAGTCAGATTAAATAAGTAATAAATAAATGGAAACCATGAAGCATGCAAAATTTATACTGATATATCAATATATAATATTGTTAATCAAATGAATTTATAGTATTATAATAATTGTAATTATGTAATTATATTTATTTAGTCTCAAGTATCATGAGTGTCAGATTATTAAATAAATGACTACAATAAACAAGAATCTCAAGTACTGATGAGGAATAGAATGTTAATGATTGAACTAATTAATATAAATTACATTTTTTAATAATTCATAAATATAGTTTCTTTACCCTAGAAAAAGTATAACAAGAATCTGTAAGTAAATTAATGCGTATGAGAAAAAAAACATAAAATCAATGTCAATATAAAATATTATCATTAATAATCGAATTCACTACTGTCATTATATATATATATATTTATAGATGAATTCATATTAACCATATTATTATATTAATAATTTACAAATATTGTCTATACCCTTACAGAATGTACCACAAGCAATAAATAAATAGAAACAAACAAAGGAACATCTAAGTATTGATGCAAGATCATGAGAAAAAAAAGCTAAATCAGTATCAATATATAATAATATCCTTAATAATCAAATTCATTCATTTTAATTATAATATTATAATAATAATTCACAAATATTGTGTCTTAAAAAAGCACCATGAGCATCAGAATGAATAAATAAATAAACAAACAAGGGTTTATGCATTGATGCAATATCTTGAAAAAATGCAAAATCAATATAAAATACTATCGTTAATAACAAGTTGAATTCATATTAAGTATATAATTATATTACTAATTTACAAACATTGTCTCTTTTCCCTTAAAGGAGGTCCCACAATCAATCAATCAATCAATCAATCAATCAATCAATCAATCGATAAATAAATATGGACTACGGATGTAAATTAGCAATGTTGCTATAATCAGGCTTGTTTACATTTTGCATTTTACATGTTCATTAACATGCATTGTCCCTATCAAATAAATAAACAAAGATAATGACTGTAGTGCTCAAACAGCAGGACACAGACGGTGTCAATAAACATGAAGTCTAAAATAATACAGAATAAGAGCAGAGGTAATTAATCCGATCATAGATCAAACAGGAAAGACACACGGCACTCAGCAATCCACTTCATGTGTGTGTTTATGTAGTTCTGTGAGTGTATTACACACAAAGTGAAGGAGAGGCAAAGCAGCGTGGATGAGCTCTTATAATCAACAGTGTTTATCACTTGTCCCCAGACTCATCATTTACACATAGCACTATGATAAATATCACATTTAATTACTGACCCAGCGTGAGGACACACACCGCCAAGAGCAGCCGGCACTTCAAAGCTATCAGGAGCAACCAGATCGAGTCGCATAAATGTGTGTGTGTGTGTGTGTGTTTACAACACGCTCAATATCAGCCCAACACATGCTCATTTAAATACAGACAATAGCTGTGTTTGTTCTAATGAACACTCATGTGAACACTCATCCATCATACACATGGCACATGACTAAAGCTCAGCTGGACCCTGTCTGGACACACACACAAACACGTTTACTTCCCTTTGACTTCTATTGTTCTTTAATAAGCTAATTATAAATACTAAACTAACTCGAAACATAAAATACTTCATATATATATATATATATATATATATATATATATATATATATATATATATATATGATGAGTTTTTAAACTTCCTGAAGTATTTTATGTTTCGAGGTAGTCTAGTACACACATATATATATATATATAATGGATGTTTTGTTTCTGACACACATTTTAAGTATATATATATAACAAAACATCCACTACCATATCTAAATTTGCTCCAGAGGCTTCTTCAAGGGTTAGTTCACATAATAAAGAAAATTCTGTCATTAATTACTCACCCTCATGTCACTCCCGTAAGACCTTCATTTATCTCCGGAACACAAATTAAGATATTTTTAATGAAGTCTAAGAGGTTTCATTCCCTCCACAGAGACCTAACACAACTACCACTCCAAGGTCCAGAAAGGTAGGAAAATGACATCAAGAACTCCATGTGACTCCAGTGGCTTAATCTTAATTTTATAAAGGAACATGAATGCTTTGTTTGAGCAAAAAACATAATTTACCACTTTATTTACAAAATAATATCATCCAAAGCATGTTCACGCAACAATGCCAGCTCTCACGTGAACACAACACGTATGCTTAGTGATGCTCTTGTGAACACTTGTGCATGTGTGTTGAGTTGACGTGCGAATCTGAACACATACCGTATGCGTCGTGATGCTCTTGTGAACACTTGTGCATGTGTGTTGAGTTGACGTGCGAATCTGAACACAACACGTGTGCATCGTGAAGCTCTTGTGAACACTTGCGCATGTGCATTGAGTTGACGTGCGAATCTGAACACAACACGTATGTGTCGTGATGCTCTTGTGAACACTTGTGCATGTGCATTGAGTTGACGTGCGAATCTGAACACAACACGTGTGCATCGTGATGCTCTTGTGAACACTTGCGCATGTGCATTGAGTTGACGTGCGAATCTGAACACAACACATATGCTTTGTGATGCTCTTGTGAACACTTGTGCATGTGTGTTGAGTTGACGTGCGAATCTGAACACAACACGTGTGCATCGTGATGCTCTTGTGAACACTTGTGCATGTGCATTGAGTTGACGTGTGAATCTGAACACAACACGTGTGCATCGTGATGCTCTTGTGAACACTTGCGCATGTGCATTGAGTTGACGTGCGAATCTGAACACAACACGTATGCTTTGTGATGCTCTTGTGAACACTTGTGCATGTGTGTTGAGTTGACGTGCGAATCTGAACACAACACGTATGCTTTGTGATGCTCTTGTGAACACTTGTGCATGTGTGTTGAGTTGACGTGCGAATCTGAACACAAAACGTATGTGTCGTGATGCTCTTGTGAACACTCGCGCATGTGCATTGAGTTGACGTGCCATACTGAACACAACACGTGTGCATCGTGATGCTCTTGTGAACACTCGCGCATGTGCATTGAGTTGACGTGCCATACTGAACACAACACGTGTGCATCCTGATGCTCTTGTGAACACTCGCGCATGTGCATTGAGTTGACGTGCCATACTGAACACAACACGTGTGCATCGTGACGCTCTTGTGAACACTCGTGGATGTCCATTGAGTTGACGTGCCATACTGAACACAACACGTGTGCATCGTGATGCTCTTGTGAACACCCGTGCATGTGTGTTGAGTTAACGTGCGAATCTGAACACAACACGTGTGCATCGTCATGCTCTCGTGAACACTCGCGCATGTGCATTGAGTTGACGTGCCATACTGAACACAACACGTGTGCATCCTGATGCTCTTGTGAACACTCGCGCATGTGCATTGAGTTGACGTGCCATACTGAACACAACACGTGTGCATCGTGATGCTCTTGTGAACACCCGTGCATGTGTGTTGAGTTAACGTGCAAATCTGAACACAACATGTATGCATCGTCATGCTTTCGTGAACACTCGCACATATGCATTGAGTTGACGTGCCATACTGAACACAACACGTGTGCATCGTGATGCTCTTGTGAACACTCGCGCATGTGCATTGAGTTGACGTGCCATACTGAACACAACACGTGTGCATCGTGATGCTCTTGTGAACACCCGTGCATGTGTGTTGAGTTGACGTGCGAATCTGAACACAACATGTATGCATCGTCATGCTCTCGTGAACACTTGCGCATGTGCGTTGAGTTGACGCGTGAGTGAATTCAACACATATGTGTCATGAAGTTCTTGTGAACGACTGTTGCAGATCAATATTTTTATAAGTGGTAAATTATGTTTTTTTTTGTGCAGTACAAGTACAAGTACAAGTACAAGTACAAGTACCAAGTCGGTACTGAAATTTTAAAATTGTGACGCGACCAGCATTTCCCCGACAATGATAAACGGGAACATTTGAAAGCATGTGTCTATCAGCGGATATATTAGGGATCTGCCGATAGACGGCTGCTTTCAAACGCTCCCGTGTGTATCTGTGTGAAGAGGCTCAGTCAAGAGTGCCAATGATGTCTATTTACAACATGTTTCTGAAGTGTTGATCATTGTAGCCAATCACAGACATATCTGTTGAGCACAAGGACACAATGACCAATCAGAATTGTTTAAGAACAACTTTTGTCAACCCTAATACAAAGTGCATTTGCTTTGGCAGCAAAGAAAACAGTGTCTTCTCAACATGTCAACGAACTCTTTTCGCTTCTGCAACAACTACAGCGTATAACGGTCAAAGTGGAAGTTGTTCATGGGCAGCCAATGAAGACCATAGGCTGGCATTATGCAAGTTTGTTACAAACCTACGTAAGTTCAAACAGGAAGTGAGACTGAAATAACAGAGAACTCATTGCTTAGAATCAGTTCTTTCATTTGGAGGACAATAATTCCATTCCTCTGCACTCTGATCTTTGAAACTTTGCAGACTTTTTACATACACAAACAGCTAAATTACAAAAAAAAGCATAATAAGGGGGCACTTTAATATGACAACTTATATCCAAATATTTTTTGTTCGTTTTACACAGAAATGTGTTCTGCTTGTGTTTCATGAATGATATTATAAAGGCTGATAAACACAAACAGTGACAGCTATTAAAGCCTGAAGCTATTAAAAACCGCCTCTCTCCATGTTTCTATGTACATTTAACGTTTATGTGTTTTGGAAAAGTCTACGCAGTGTAATTTAGCAACTGCGGTTTTAAACTGGGACCAGATGCGGTGTATACAAACACACAAACACACACATACACAGAGAAGATGCAGTGACAGAGGGCTGTTTTCCGTCCTCATTATCTGTGACAACAAAAACGGCTGTCACCACCAACTCACACGCTCTCAAAACATGAACATCATTACAAACAAAGATGAACTCCCTCATTCCATCAGACAGCGAACTCACGGCGCTTCAAAGGCTCAACGTTCCTCTGAAAAACCCATTTCAGACTGCGCATTATGAGCGAATGCTCAACAAAAGCAATAACAGATGCAGAGAATGGAAGTGAGTGGAAGAACTTCACAGTAAACGTGGCATGTCACGCTTCAGATTTGAACAAAAGCTTTCGGTGGTACCTGGACGACGAGAAACAGATGGTATTGTAGGTAAATTGTCAAATGTATGCATTTGCTGCAGAGTTTAAGAACTAAGCATGAAGAAATCATTTTAAGAATAAATATGCGCCGTTCTTCTTAAAGGGATAGTGCACCCCAAAATTAAAATGTCACGTCGTTCAAAACTCATATGACCTTCTTTCTTCTACGGAACAAAAATAAGATATTCTAAAGAAAATTTCAACTGAATGTTGTTCACAAAAAAAAAAAAAAAAAAAAAAAAAACATTGGACCCCATTCACTTTCATTGTAAGGGCAAAAAGCAATGTGTTTTAGATGAACTACCCCTTTAAGATCCACAAAAAAGTAACGTGCAGGGAAAAGCAATGTCAAAAAGTCTCCATTGAGCTCATTAATTCTATAAACCACCACACTTACCGTGTGACCTCTTAAAAGTTTCATTCAAGGAACATTAACTGTAGTAACTATGGTATTTTGGCTGAAATAATGGTTACCATGGAAAATATTGGCTCTATTCTTGTAACAATCTCTCAGAGGTCTTCCCAGAACATGATTTGCGTGTGTCTCCAAGACCCATAATATCACAACACTAAATGAATACTCATTTTAAAACTCATTTAAACTTTAAAAAGCATTTAGGCTGCTGGTATCGTAACATCTGATCAACAAACCAACCGGGGAGTTGCATTTCCAAAACACACAGAGAGTTTTGCATCACAAATTTTTACTTTCATCTGTGTGTGATTTTAAACGATATTAAATATTCAAGAAACACACAGAGAAGATTAGACCAGAACATCACAGATCCAGCCAGAAATAAACTATCGCCATCCTACACTCCCAACAACAGCAATATGAACTCATATGTTCAATAAATAGTTACATTTGAAGTCAAAAACTGCGTTAATTATTTAGTCATCGCTTTGATTTGATTCACTCACGTCCGCGGGAGTCAGACGACTATTGTTACATTGTGTACATCATATTCCTAAAAAAAAAAGAAATACCAGCCAAAGCACATTTGCTGATTGCTGAGGAAGAGGATGATGTGTTTGACACCTGTCAATCACTCTTTTTATGGAGGCATGTATATGTGTGTTACAGAATATATTATATACACACTTCTATTATATAATATTTCATATATAATACATCGTTCCGCAGAGGCAAGGACTCTCACTCTTTCCTGTCGTTTCTCACTCTCTCTCTCTTCCTCTTACTGAAAGATTGAGTGTCGTATGTAAACCCCAGCTGAACTCAGACTCAAATGAATAAGTCCTACATTTTTCCATCAATATTACAGACTGAGAACATCCAGTGATACTCCCGTCTGCTTCGGCAAACACAGCCAGACGTTATTAAAGGGGTCATTTCTACATTTTTTAATCATGTTATTTTTATTCCCACTTATAAGTCCACTTGCAATGTTAGTCAAGGTTTCTTGCACATAATTTAGTTTTCCATGAATATTTTCCATCCTCCCTTTGATCCTTGTGGTTAAAAAGCTTGCTTTTGCAACTGTACCTCCAATAAAGTTTGTATAAATAAGCTATTTTTGTAGTTTAATTTCTATAAATGCTCTGTTTTGGATGGTCAAGCTTTTCTAGAGAGTACATCAAACTTAATTTTTTTTCATTGTATTACCTCATTAAAAATGGCAAGCTGGTCTACTGTACACCCTAAACACTGCTGGGTTAAAACCAACTCAAGTAAGGATGAAAATGGACAAACTCGGCAATGGGGTTGTTTTGACCAACCTGGGTAGTTTTTATTTAACTCAACTATTCTTTGAAAATGACTATATGGATGGCTTAAAATGAACCCCAAATAGGTTGGGAATTAAAAATCAGACAATTACTAGAGGTAAAGATAATACTCAAAAAGTTAATATTTATTAATAAGCAATTTAATAAATGCTTATTGTTTAAATATTAGTCATTAAATGTATTAATAAATGTTAATTTCCAACATATTTTGGGGTGATTTTAATCAAGCAATGCAGCAATTTTTAAACAATAGTTGAGTTAAATAAACAACCCATGTCCATTTTCAACCCAACTTGGGTTTTGTTTTTAATCTAGCTTTTCCTTGAATAGCTGTATGCTTAGTGCAGCCTACGCAGGGTGCATTTTAAACCATCACATGCTCATTCCTGACGGTCTGTTTCAACAGGTATAGGAAAACGAATTTATGCTGCCCTCTGAAATATCACTTTGGACCAAATTCTACAACAGCATTGAAAAAAAAAAAAAAAAATTTCCAATGCTTTTGCGTTCTCTTACAAAAGTGTCGGTATCCCCATGAAACTTTGCTTTCACTACAAAAAACCTCTTTTCGTTCCCCCCAGAAAATTGATCAACGATGCAATAATTCGTGCAATTAACGCATTTGTAATTGCTTTCCAATGGGTGCTCGTTTTCCACTTTCTCTGTCAGAGTTGCTCGTGTTCAGCAGGGAGCGTGGGTGGGGGTCACAGTAAGTCGTTTGGGGGAGCATGGTCCACGAACACTGGTGCTGGCAGCCGATCAATTCCACCAAGGCCAAATACATGAATACATTGGACAGTTGTGGCCTAATGGTGCTCTCTTCCACCCTCATTACCCACAACTGAGGTGCAAGGCACCTAACGCCCAATTGTGTTCACGGTGTGTGTGTGTGTGTGTGTGTGTGTGTTCAATACTCGTGTGTGTGTGCACTCAGACGGGTGAAATGCAGAGCACAAATTCTGACATATATATATATATATATATATATATATGTCAGTTTAAATCTAGACTAAAAAACACATCTCTTTAACCTGGCATACACATAACATGTTATGAACTTCTAAAATTTAAATCATGTAAATTGTTAAGCTGCATAAATAAGGTCAGCCGGAACCGGGAACACTTCCCATTACACCTGATGTACTCGCTACATCATAAGAAGAATTGCGCCTACGCTCACATTAGTCTCTCTCTGTTTATCCCGAGGTTTGCCGTAGTCTGCCAGATGCAGACCTGCTCCTAGACACGACGACACCGCAGCCCTGAAGTGTCAACTAAACTGTCCCCTGCGAAGCCCTCCTTCCCTTTCCTTTCCCTATGTCTAGATAAAACGTTTTTTTTTTTTGTTTTTTTTTTGTATTATGTGGACCAGACAAGTAATTTGGCGATGTCACTTTGTAAAAGATTGGGCGTCTGTGCACATACACATTCAAATGCACAAACCTATAGACTAAAAACGTAAATAAACGGTAAGGATGCATTAAAGGTCCTCAGTTTTCAGTTGGAAAGGGGCTGTTAATAATTAAAAATTTCTACAACGAAAGTGATTCAATTAAAAACCTACTTTTGCTCGATAATAATATCTGCTCTAAAGCCAAAACAATCTCTGTCCATTATTTTTCCTTTTATCACTGAGAAGCTGCTTTGAAACAATCTGTATCGTGAAAAGCGCTAAATAAATGAAGATGACTTGATATATATATATATATATATATATATATATATAAATATATTAAAATAACAAATTACCATGACAGAACTGTGTAAAGGTTTCAATTACCAACTAATACTTTTTTGTATCAGAATGACCCTTTAGTGTTTCTGTAGCATTGCAACAAGTTTAGTGCGAAAATAAATCCAATACGATGGAGAATGCAGGAGAAATGATTATAAATACAATATTTCAATACTGAAAATGATCTATTTTATTTGACCAAACATTTGTGAACTCATCAGAATTGTGAGATTTAAACTCACAATTGCAAGTTATAAAGTCAGAATTAGGAGATTAAAACTTGCAATACTTGCAAAACTTCTTTCTTGCAATTGTGAATTTAGTTTGTGAGTTTATATCTCATAATTTTGACTTTTCTCAATATTGCGAGTTTATATCTCATAATTCTGACTTTATAACTCACAATTACAACTTCATATCACGCAATTCTGAGGGAAAAAGTCAGAATTGTGAGATAAAAACTTGCAATGACCTTTTTTGTGTTTGTTCCACACTTATTAGTATTCCAAAGTATTCTAAAGTATTTAGATGAAGTTACTAAACTTGAGTAATGTAACAAAATACGTTACAAATGACTTTTTAAAGCATGTATTTTGTAATCTGTAGTGAAATACATTTTAAAAGTAACCCACCCAGCCCTGATCGTAGCTGGTGTCTCAGCCTGTTCAGACTGGTCTTTTGGCACATTTCAATCAGATAAGACCGGCAAACCATCCTAAACTGCTAAACTTGCACTGCGATGCGCCACACATCACATAATCACGTTGGAAAGGTTACGTGACGTGGGCAGAAGTACAGAGCAAGTGTTTCCAATGCGAATATTTAAAGACAAAAGTCAAACGGCCTTTTGGCAAAACAACGATGTCGGATGATTTTGAAGTAAAAAGTGGTAACTTTTCTCATTAGTTATTCATGTTCATTAGTTAACACGAACTAATAATGATCTGCACTTATACAGCATTTATTCATCTTTGTTAATGTTAATTTCAACATTTACTAATATATTATTAAAATCTTGTTAACATTAGTTAATGCACTGTGAACTAACATGAACAAACACTGAACAAGTGTATATTGGTAAATACAGTAACAAATGCATTGCTCATGGTTAGTTGATGTTAGTTAACTAATGAACCTTATTTTAAAGTGTTAGCAAAAAAGTTTTTTTTACTGCCGTGTGACACATGACCGGCGCATCACAGAGCAGTGCAAGATGAGCATTTGTGGTTAAAATGTATATAAATGTTTTTTTTGTTTTTTTTTAGGAAATGACGACGGTTTCTCTAGATAAGACGCTTATTCCTCGTCTGGGATCGTGTAGCGCTCTTTGAAGCTGCTCTGAAACTGACATTTGGACCTTCAACCCAGTGAAGTCCACTACATGGAGAAAAATCCTGGAATTTTTTTCCTTAAAAACCTTAATTTCTTTTTGACTGCAGAAAGAAAGACATGGACATCTCGGATGACGTTGGGGTGAGTAAATTATCAAGAAATTTGAATTCTGAAGTGAACTAATCCTTTAAGCTGTTTTTTTCCCCAGCAGGGCTATGAATATTTATGCTTAGTGTATCACATGGTTGACATTTCATTTGATATTAGTATAACATATAGAATTGCTGCCTGTCTTCTAAATCACTCACTTATGAGGTTCATATCAGTTGACTATGTAGGCAGTAGGCAGTTCACTAGGTATTGGAACAAAGTCTCTGAATGCAGTGAAAACATGATAACTGACATGAATTAAAGACAGACAAACTATGTGAATCACTGAGTCTGAGGGCAGCGATGTGTGTGAATATGGTCCATGACAGAATTTTGATGATCATGATGATGAAGTATTTCCGCCCTTACTTCCTCTCCTGTCAGTGTGTGTATGCGGTAACATGTCCTCAATCCAGAGCTTCCCTCGAGTGGATGCTGGCAACTAAACATCACACACATAGTTCCACACGGATGGACACACTGCGGTACGACACAATAACAAGCATGACTGGGATTCACAGAGAGAGAGAGAGAGAGATGAGAACAGAACTCCAAGTTTTCCTGCGCCATCGTTGATCAAAGCCGTGAGCTCTGGAAAAGAAACCCCCTATTGAGTTACTGTCAATCACATTCTTGAACTTACACACTTGGAGAAACATACCACACTAATAAGGCCTGCAGAACCTCGATAAATTCATCACTGTGTCGACACGACAACCACACACTCTCTAGAGCTGAAATCAGCCTTTAAAGGGATCATACTGTACACTTTTTCTAGAAAAAGTATCATTTTTATCCTTGATACTATGGTTTCTGGAACGAAAAACCACCATAATTTAAGTCACAGAATCATACAACATGTTCACGGGACAAAATTCCAATCGACCAATCAAGTTTATGTCAAATTTAGGCGTACAACTAGGTGCTTCTACATCAGTGTAATGTCCTTCTGATTTTAGGGATAAGTTATGAGTTGGGTTAGCTTTAGGATATGGTAGGACAAAATCTTCAGACAGGAATGCTGCAACAAATGTAAACTTTGTTGACCCAGGAACGCTTCTATCTCAGCAAAGGATGTGCAATTTAGTCTCACCCTTTGATGCATGAATTATTACATTTAAATGTAAAATAGCTTGTTTTATTTACCCCAAAACCAACTATATAATCATTTCCCAGTCCCTTTTGTTTCAAACGTGTCCATTTGGAAAGATTTACACATCTTTTCTACTATAAAACCAATGCTATCTCACGATCAATTAGTACAAATTTTACACGGTGTCTAATTCATACGATTTGTCCAAACCTCAGTGACGGGTAGGGTTAGGAACATGGTTAGGAGTAGGTCATTCCTACGAATTTGGCACAAATCGTAATTTAAAAAAAAAAAGAAGCAAAAAACGTACTAATACGTATGAGTGAGGTTGTACGAATTACCCACCTCGTAAAATACATACGGATCGCAGTGAGATCAGGTTGAATAAAACATGATAGTAGATGTTCCAGAGGTTGTCTACTAGCTACTGCTTTGTCAGCCAATTTTGAATTTATGTTGTCATGAATAAACATACACTGACACGGTATAAATAGGACATTGACATAGAATTATGAGTAAAGGTCAAAGGTCAACCACCCATGGTTGTTTGAAATGAATGGTTAAAAGTAGCTTTCCACTGTAATCAGTGTCATGCAACAAAGGGTTAAACTGGGTTTTTTTTCTGCTACTGTATCTTTAAGACTTTCATTATTAACCTTTTAGCATGTTAAATTGGTGCTTTGATATGCAGGGCTGGGTGGGTTACTTTTAAAATGTATTTCACTACAGATTACAAAATACATGCTTTAAAAAGTCATTTGTAACGTATTTCGTTACATTACTCAAGTTTAGTGACTTCATCTAAATACTTTAGAATACTTTGGAATACTAATAAGTGTGGAACAAACACAAAAAAGGTCATTGTGAGTTTTATCTCACAATTCTGACTTTTTCCCTCAGAATCGCGTGATATAAAGTTACAATTGCGAGTTATAAAGTCAGAATTATGAGATATAAACTCATACTAAATTCACAATTGCAAGAAAAAAGTCAGTATTGCAAGTTTATATCTCCCAATTCTGACTTTATAACTTGCAATTGTGAGTTTAAATCTTGCAATTCTGAGAAAAAGAAGTCAGAATTGTGAAATGCAAACTCACAATTGTGAGGGGAAGAAAAACAAAAGTTGCAGTGACGAGTGAATTATAAAATGACTCACAAAACATGAAAACAGTCGTGGATCGTCAGCTCATGACAGGACAGTTAAGTTGACAGTTGGGCAATTTTTTTAATAAATTCAGTCATTTTGTCTTGTTCAGGACAGAACTAAATAAAAATAACATTTTTATGATCCCTCTTAAAAGTATTAAAATGTTGCTGAAACTTCACTCCACTTTTTCAGACTGTCAGAGTCAGAGAATCACCAATCGCTGTTTAAATGACATTAAAACTCAAAGTAATCACTCTGATAATCTAAAACACTTTTCAGATGTAACTGTAATCTGATTACCACCCATTTAAAATGTAACTGTAATGAAATACACTTACTCAAATTTTGTATTTTAAATACGGAACTAAGTTACATGTATTTCGTTACTCCCCAACCCTGATGATATGTAACAGTGGGCATTAGTGATATACTGACCATTGCTCTTGGTGCATCACAATAATTTATCAAATAAATGCAATAATGTCATGCAGCACTACTACATCATTAATAATAGAGAGGAGCAGGGATGATGTCAAAACCCGGGAGACTAATCCCCAAAAAATGTTTGTTTGTTTTATGAGAGAAATAAAGCCTGTGGTAAACATAACTTGATGATACTTGAAAGTTTTGCTCTACAGTGTAAATTACACACACCCATATTGAAAATGCAAATTTTGAAGCCATTATTTTTATTTTAAAAAGCTATGCTTCAAATGAGTAACTAGACAAGAACGTCTGGGGTGTGAGTGTGTGTAATTTAAGTTGTAAAACAAAACATCAATGTTTCGTCAAGTTGTGTTTACTACAGACTATATTTTACTCATAAACTGAAAACCCCATTATAAAAAGCCCATAGGAAAATCTTGAGGGAACCAATTAGTCTTCCGGGTTTTGATGTCATCCCTGCAGTGCTCTATTTGCTTTAATCTACACCAGAGTTTCCCAAACTGAGGTTTGTGAGAAAACTTCAGGATGTTCGTGGTTTGATGAAAACCTAATCATTAAAGGGGACCTATAATGCCCCTTTTCACAAGTCTCTGGTGTCTCCAGAATGTGTGTGAAGTTTAAGCTCAAAATCCCCCACAGATCATTTATTACAGCTTGTCAAATTTGCCCCTGTTTGGGTGTGGGCAAAAACACACCCTTTTTGTGTGTGTCCCTTTAAATGCAAATGAGCTGCTGCTCCCCGACCCCTTTCCAGAAAAGGCTGGAGAATTTCACGCAGACAAAATGTTGATTGTCAATAACGGTGTTCAGCCTTAAATTGTTCAAACCGGAGTCGACACTGATGGAGAGACTCAGGAAGAAGTTACAACTTTTAGACGTTTCTGAACGGTTAGTGGATAAATGTATGTAGTTGCTGTGGAGTTGATACAACTCATCGACTAGCATGTGTCGTCATGTTCATCTCTTGTTCAAATCCAGCGTTTATGAAACAGTCCGGCGTAAAATGACGGCATCAACAAACACTACTACAACAACTCTTCCTCTTCTCTAAAGCAGCCCAACATGGCCCCGCCCCCTTTGTTGAGTGTCCTCGGGGGCGTGGTTTATGTAAATTGTGGAGTCTGTGATGTCGCCAAACCGGGAAGTAGCTCCTGGTCCTTAAAAAGTGTTTTCTGTAAAAGAAAATATCTCCCTTTGCAACTTCGAACTGGTCTACTGAACAAAATAATACATTTTCTAACATATCTGAACTTTTCTGCTTTTTTATTATACATTCGAATTCATTAGAATTTATTACACCAACAGAATTCTTTCGTCAAACTAGTTTAGTGGCTGATATTAAGATCCACCTCTCTCTGCTCCTTCATCTTTTGATGTCACACCAAAAATGAAACTGAAAAAATAAAGTTCAGTCAGAGATTTGTTTTGTGGTTTGCACGTCGAACAGATGTGCTGCGTCTGTATTATTCTGCTACACGCAATCTAATCACATTCAGTTCAGACAGCAAACTCAGATAAACACGACTGGAATACTTTGAACTCTTATATTACTCTCAATAGAGCCAGAAAATCTGTTTTCAGTGGAATGACCCCTTTAAAACCTGGTCAAGTGTTTCGATTTCACTCATACTATCAGATACACACGCACAGAGGTCAACGGCACAAACGAACGCCACGTCCCGATAAAAATCTCACAATTTTACGCTAAACTCTTACGCCGTCGGCCCATTCATCATCTCCGCAGGCTACTTCCCAATTCTGTCACCGAAGGACCAGGTTCAAGACTCGGGTTATCGTCGTCATCATGAGTTTGCTATATACAGGATATGGGTCAGCCGAGAGTGAAGCACAAAATAAACCCAACGAGCTTTGATGGAGAGACTGCCGAGGATTTTGCGAGCAATGTTGGCGATTCTGAATTGCGGTGCTCTGCGAAGGCTTAAAGGAGTCGGGCTCCAGTGGCCTTGCAGAATTGCAGCTTCTTTCTGCCAGAGAGAAATGGAGGTTACACATCAGAGACACCACAGTACCGCCTGAGGGATTTAAGGACAAGCTCGATAACCTCTGATAACTTGTAAAAGTCCCACTTCTGAGATCTGAGTTACCTTGAAGGAGAGAGGTTAAAAGTGCACACTATAAAGTGTGTGCAACTTAGTCTCTGGCTTTAATGGTGTGGCTGCAGCTGCACACAGCGGATAAAATCCCAGATCACTTGTGGAGAAAACTCTCCAAACAACTTGACTCCAAAAACTTTCTTGATAAAAGCCTTTCCATTTGCCCTCGTACTTCAAGAGGCAAGACTTTCTTAGAGCAAAAAAAAACCCCAAAAAACAATACAGAAGGTCTCGGAGTCGGCGTCCTCCAAGATCCTCTTCTGCTCAACCTTTCAAAAGCGTCGGTTTCGCTCTGATACATGATCAGCATTACAAACAACTATAAATGATTAATTGCTAACCAACACATCTATAAATTATGGATGGCTTATTTAATTTTTCTTGAATGATTTATTGGCCCAGTAGATGTCTGCTAAGTCTGACTCGCACCTGTTTAGTCACGCTCTGAATAATTCACAAATGTCTATTTTTAATCGCTAATCTTGTTTATTTCATTTTATGCTAACTCATGTTACATGACAGATGATGAGAGATCATTTTAAATTTCATACGCAAGGTTGACTACAAGTAGATGTTGCAGCATTCGGAGGTTTTGGACAGAAAAACAGGACGCACAGAACACAGAAATCAAGCTTTAATTTGATACTGCCTTTTAAAATTATAATGCTAGTGAAAAAACAGGAGGATGAAACATTAAAAATGTCCAACTAACGGATATTTTCAGATCTTTAAAAAAAATTGTTTTTTGGAAGGAAATGAATACGTTTATTCAGCAAGGATGCATTAAATTGATCAAATGCGAGAGTAATGTTATAATGTTACAAAAGGTTTCTGTTTCAAATATCAAATATCAAAGAATCCTGAAAAAAAAAAAACATGAACTGTTTTCAACTTTGATGATAAGAAATGTTTCTTGAGTGGCAAATCAGCATATTAGAGTGATTTCTGAAGGATCATGTGACTCTAAAAACTGGAGTAAGGATGCTGAAAATTCAGCTTTGACATCACAGGAATAAATTATATTTAAAAAATATATATTCAGATAGATATTTTAAATTGATCGAATAATTGCAGCCTTGGGGAGCATTAGAGACTGCTTTAAAGTCTCTTTCACAATATGTAAAATAAGTCTCTGGCGTCTCCAGAATGTGTCTGAAGTTTCAGCTCAGAATCCCCCACAGATCATTTATTACAGCTTGTCAAATTTTCCCCTATTTGGGTTTGAGAAAAAACACGCAGTTTGTGTGCGCGTCCCTTTAAATGCAAATGAGCTGCTGCTCCCGGCCCCCTTTCCAGAAAAGGCTGGAGAATCTCACGCAGACAAAATGAGGATCGTCAGTAACGGTGTTCATCCTTACATTGTTCAAACCGGAGTCGACACTGATGGAGAGACTCAGGAAGAAGTTACAACTTTTAGACGTTTCTGAACGGTTAGTGGATAAATTTATGTAGTTGCTGTGGAGTTGATACACACGAAAACGAACTCATCACTAGCATGTGTCGTCATGTTAATATTTTGTGCGAATCCAGCGATGAATTGACCCTCGTTTGTGAAGCAGTCGGGCGTAAAATGGCGACATCAACAAACGCTCTACTACAACAACTCTTCCATGGCCTCATCCCCTTAAAGCCCGGAACAGAACAAGCCGACGGTCAGCCGTTGGGCAGTTTTTGTTCGTCGACCGACTAAGTTTTCTCAGTGTGTTCCGCACCATCGGCTGAAGTTGGTCGTCGTCGGCTTTTTTTTTTTTTGACCGATTCGACATGTTGAATCGGCGTCGGGCCGTCGGTGAGAGAGAGAACTCTGATTGGCTGTTCAGTATAGCAAACGAGCCAGTTCACGAAAATATAAGCAAAAGTTATGAAAGCAAGCAAATAAGTCATGACGGCACCGACAGAAAGTTGTTCTAATTTACATATTTTCACCATAACATGAGCGGAGCGGAATAAAGAACGTGATCAGCATGACTGATATTGAAAACGGTAAGCAAGCGCTGCTTTGTTTACGGTTTGTATACTTGCAGTCTTAGTTGCACTTTCCCTTTTTGAATGACAAATACATCTGCTTAAATAGACAGATCTCCTTTATACGCGGGTGTCATGCGTCGGTTTGGTGTGTCAGGGCAACTTTGGACCCAGAAGCTTCCGACGTGAGCCACTAATTCGTCGGCGTGGTGTGTTCCCAGGGGCGGGGTTTATGTAAATTAAGGAGTCTGTGATGTCGCCAACCAAGGAAGAAGCTTGTTGTCCTTAAAAAGTGATTTCTTTAAAAGAAAATATCTCTTTTTGCATGTTGTTTATGCTCAACCATAAATCATAATCAAAGGACCCCTTTAAAGAATCTTACCGCCCGCAAATATATACAGTAGTGCACATAAACCAACAATTATACCAATGATTAACTGATAAAACCTACAGTATTTCACTGAGTCCAATAGAAGATAGTTGTTGATCCACAGAAACTAGTGAAGTAATGCATTTACTGCATAAGGAGAGTCAGCGGGGTTAAAGCACTGCATTGAAATCAGAGTGTTAAATACAATCTCTCTCAATAGTATCATCACAAGACTCTCAACTTTAAACATTTTACCTTGAGACCGGTGAGATAAAATCGCTCACTAACCTTGTATGTGCAAAGTCTCTGATATTTCAACCGGTCATGACAAAGACAGGAAACCATTCTTATCTGGTAATAGACAGTGTCACAGATGCTGTTGTTACAGCTTAGCTTTTATTAAACCCAGAACATCCCTTTAAAGTGAGCAAGATGTGAAGGATCTCAAGTAAACCTTTGAATTCAGAGCATCTGAATAGCTGAGCTGTCAACAAACACTGGATGGCGAAGATTCCTCACATCAACATCAGACGACGGGATGTGAAGCGTCTTTGCTCTTTTTGAGCGGCGCCAACGTACAGAATGATCCCTCGAAGTGTGAGGGCCAAGGAGAGCGAAAATCAAAAGAGTAATAGTATGTGTGCGTGGGACTGATAGATCTAGGTATAACACATATGATATCACACCAGCACAGATTAAATACATGCTTTCATGTGTTTAAATCTATGCACATAACTCACTATAAAATGATTGATCCAAAGTGTGGATTTAACTAGTGATTGTTTGCAAAGACCGCTTTCCAATATACTGCAATTATAATTGCCAAGCAAGAATTAGTCATGCACTTTCAAAAAAAAACTTTTCTTCTCTGCATTTCTCCTCTTTTATCGCTTGCCTCCTAATGTAGTTGTCTAATAAACCTGGCATTGCATATTACGGATATCGTTGGCTCTTTGACAGATTGCTTTTGTTCCTCTTTTCTAAGTCGCTTTGGATAAAAGCGTCAGCTAAATGCATGATTGTAAATATATCCTAGCACTGCTATCGGCTAGATATTGGAAAACAAAAGGCAAACGAGTATCATGAATCCCTATTTTACATTACATTAAAGTTAACATAACTGTTCAAAACCTGATGCATGTCTGTGTAAAAACAAGAAAACAACAAGAAAAAAATGCAGGGCAGGACTTGATGTTATCCATCAGATACTGATTGGATGGTGAAAAGTCAGGCGGCTGGAGGGGAGCAGCTAAAAATAAAACTTTTTCATGTAATTATGTTTAAAAATTGACTTTAAGGAGCTATTTCTCCTTGATCTGAGCCTTAGAAATCAAACTCATTGGTAAAACCAAATGCAGACTGCAGACATATTATATAATTTCTATAAAGTAAAACTACTTTATATAAATGTCAGAGCTTTTTCATTCATTGAAATAAAGCTGAAGTTTTAAGGATAAGTTCACTTTAGAAATATAATTTACTCACCCTCACATCATCCAAGATGTTCATGTCTTTCATTCTTCAGTCGAAAAAAAATGAAGGTTTTTGGTGAAAACATTCCAGGATTTTTCTCCAAATAGTGGACTTCAATGGGGTTCAATGGGTTGAAGGTCCAAATGTCAGTTTAATTACAGCTTCAAAGGCTGAAGATGAGGAATAAGAGTCTTATCTAGTGAAACCATCGATCATTTTCTAAAAAAAAAAATTAAAAATGTATATAATTTTTAACCACAAATGCTCATCTTGC
This sequence comes from Opsariichthys bidens, assembly GCA_037194245.1. Lineage (NCBI taxonomy): Eukaryota > Metazoa > Chordata > Actinopteri > Cypriniformes > Xenocyprididae > Opsariichthys > Opsariichthys bidens. The sequence continues at coordinate 27,261,814 of CM074283.1, forward strand.
ACTGCTCTGTGATGCGCCACACATTACGTAATCAAGTTAGAAAGGTCACATGTGACGTAAGTGAAAGTATTGACCCAGTGTTTCCAATTTGCAAAGACTAAGTCAAACGCCCTTTACAAAAAAAACAAAACAAGATAAAAGCAACAATGTCGGAAGATTTTGAAATTGGAGGAGAAAATGAGATGAAATTTTCTCCCTTCCGCCTACGTCACGCGTGACCTTTCCAACATGATATAAAAATGCGCATCACAGAGGAGTGCAAGATGTGCATTTGCGGTTAAAAAGTGTATACATTTTTTATTTTTTTTCAGAAAATGACGATTGTTTCACTAGATAAGACCTTATTTCTCATCATGTAGAGCTCTTTGAAGCTGCACTGAAACTGCACTTTGGACCCTCAACCCGTTGAACCCCATTGAAGTCCACTATATGGAGAAAATTGGAATGTTTTCCTCAAAAAAGAAAGAAAGACATGAACATCTTGGATGACATGGGGGTGAGTAAATTATCAAGAAATTTTAATAATAATAAAAATGAAAAAGCACATAAAAATATATAAAAGTCATTAAATATTAATTCTATAAATAATACTAAAACAACACTGCTACTAACCCAGACCTGCCAATAAAAGTACAAAGCAAATCTTTTGTCAGATTGAGCTCATTTCAGACAAAATTTTCAAGCGCATTTTTATCCCCAAACTACAACTAGTTGAGAAACACACACACGCATTGTCTCAGAGGGCCTGTGTTGTGATGTGTGTGAAAGCTGAAGTGCTTCTTTATGTGTAACTCAGCAGCTGTGAAGCCGACACTAAGAGATCCCACAGCGAGAGAGACAGAGACAACAGACACACCCTCAACACCACGGCAAATCACACAGCAGCAGCCCCCCCCCCCCCCCTCATCTTCCTCCTGAGCGTGATGAATGACTCGAACCCAGAGTCCAGCTGCCAACACACACACGTATGGTGATGAGGCTGGAGAAACGTGAGGCATTCTGTTAATGGGGCCAAACTCAATGGCAAACACACTTAAAACACATAAATAATATCCTTAAAACAAAGCCGTGGTTCATCCAAACATGAAATCATTTCACTCAACATTATGTGATTTGAAATGCATTTAGTTCTTCAAATTTCTTAAGATTTGTTGCACATACAAGTATATTTTGTAAGTCTTCTGAGGTTATTTGAAAGCTTCCATATAGTGAAAAATAAATGTATTGTAATGTTTTTATAATATTTTTTAATATTTATTACATATTTAAGTACTTAATATACAGGGAGTGCAGAATTATTAGGCAAATGAGTATTTTGACCACATCATCCTCGTTATGCATGTTGTCTTACTCCAAGCTGTATAGGCTGGAAAGCCTACTACCAATTAAGCATATTAGGTGATGTGCATCTCTGTAATGAGAAGGGGTGTGGTCTAATGACATCAACACCCTATATCAGGTGTGCATAATTATTAGGCAACTTCCTTTCCTTTGGCAAAATGGGTCAAAAGAAGGACTTGACAGGCTCAGAAAAGTCAAAAATAGTGAGATATATTGCAGAGGGATGCAGAAGTCTTAAAATAGCCAAGCTTCTGAAGCGTGATCATCGAACAATCAAGCGTTTCATTCAAAATAGTCAACAGGGTCGCAAGAAGCGTGTGGAAAAACCAAGGCGCAAAATAACTGCCCGTGAACTGAGAAAAGTCAAGCGTGCAGCTGCCAAGATGCCACTTGCCACCAGTTTGGCCATATTTCAGAGCTGCAACATCACTGGAGTGCCCAAAAGCACAAGGTGTGCAATACTCAGAGACATGGCCAAGGTAAGAAAGGCAGAAAGTCGACCACCACTGAACAAGACACACAAGCTGAAACGTCAAGACTGGGCCAAGAAATATCTCAAGACTGATTTTTCTAAGGTTTTATGGACTGATGAAATGAGAGTGAGTCTTGATGGGCCAGATGGATGGGCCCGTGGCTGGATTGGTAAAGGGCAGAGAGCTCCAGTCCAGCAAGGTGGAGGTGGAGTACTGGTTTGGGCTGGTATCATCAAAGATGAGCTTGTGGGGCCTTTTCGGGTTGAGGATGGAGTCAAGCTCAACTCCCAGTCCTACTGCCAGTTTCTGGAAGACACCTTCTTCAAGCAGTGGTACAGGAAGAAGTCTACATCCTTCAAGAAAAACATGATTTTCATGCAGGACAATGCTCCATCACACGCGTCCAAGTACTCCACAGCGTGGCTGGCAAGAAAGGGTATAAAAGCAGAAAATCTAATGATATGGCCTCCTTGTTCACCTGATCTGAACCCCATTGAGAACCTGTGGTCCATCATCAAATGTGCGATTTACAAGGAGGGAAAACAGTACACCTCTCTGAACAGTGTCTGCGAGGCTGTGGTTGCTGCTGCACGCAATGTTGATGGTGAACAGATCAAAACACTGACAGAATCCATGGATGGCAGGCTTTTGAGTGTCCTTGCAAAGAAAGGTGGCTATATTGGTCACTGATTTGTTTTTGTTTGGTTTTTGAATGTCAGAAATGTATATTTGTGAATGTTGAGATGTTATATTGGTTTCACTGGTAAAAATAAATAATTGAAATGGGTATAAATTAGTTTTTTGTTAAGGTGCCTAATAATTATGCACAGTAATAGTCACCTGCACACACAGATATCCCCCTAAAATAGCTGAAACTAAAAACTAAAAACTAAAACTTCCAAAAATATTCAGCTTTGATATTAATGAGTTTTTTGTGTTCATTGAGAACATGGTTGTTGTTCAATAATAAAATTAATCCTCAAAAATACAACTTGCCTAATAATTCTGCACTCCCTGTAAATACCCTGCGATTGTATGCTAAATTGATATTCTTAAAGCCTGCTAAACTGGAAAATCTAATTTTGCACTTAATGCACTTTAATTGACCATTCACAAGCAGTTTGATTGACAGGCGATCTGACCAATCATAACCCCGAATCCGCTATTTTGTTTGACAAAGCGGTCAGGGGAGTTAGTAGATTAACTTTGGTGAACTTGAACTTGATAAATTGTGTGCACTCACATCTTGAAACAACATTCCTTCTGATGTTCATTCATGTTTATTTGATGCTATAAATGAACTAGTATGAACAGATGATCGCTTCACGAGGAGCTACAGCGATCTGTCACCACACATTAAATACACACTAGACGCTGGTGTGTCTATGTCTGTGGACGTGTTGTCAGTGTCCTCTTTGCTCCGGGATGTATTTTTCACTGTGTGAGAACATGATGTGTGGCGTGAGAGCGCATGACTTGTCGGACATAGCAACAGTAACTAAAGGCGGCGGGGCTTTGCGAAGGGTCAGTTGTGCAGATGTAGTGCTGAGGTCCAACTAAACAAAGACTCAAGTATATTTGATTGTGCTAAAGTGGAACTATTGCAAGTATACTTTAAATATCTTGCATTAAAAACTGATATTATAAAAAGATTATACAATCCTTATTAATAGTGATATTAAAACATATTTTAGTCTTAATATTAAGAAATAAGCATTGTGCCATAAAGAAGAATTCCAAATAAAGTTTGATTATAATTTTATTTCAGTAAGTCTCAAGTGACATGTCAGTAAAGATATTAATGGATTTTTACTGTTCTTGGTATGAAATAAATGTATTTTAAATACATGTTGATACAGGTTTATTCCACTATGGTTTGTTTGATGTCAATGACGTACATGCTCTACTGTAAAATCTGGACATGCATATATAATATAATAAATATAATATAATATAATATAATATAATATAATATAATATAATATAATATAATATAAATCAAATAATATAATATAATATAATATAAAATAATATAATATGATATAATATAAAATAATATAATATGAAATAAAATAATATAATATAATATAATATAAAATAATATAATATGAAATAATATAATATAATATAATACAATACAATACAATACAATATAATATAATATAATAAATATAATATGAAATAATATAATATAATATAATATAATATAATATAATATAATATAATATAATATAATATAATATAATATAATATAATAATATAATAATATAATATAAGCCTGTTTTTATTTTATCAAAAATACGTTAAAAATGTTAATATTGTGAAAGAACTGTTTTTAAAAAGCAATAAATTTTTTGGGAAACTGACATTTCTTTTCAGGATTTTTTGATGAAAATAAAGTTTACAGCATTTACTTTAACAGAAAATCTTTGTAACATTATCAATGTCTTCACTGTCAATTTTGATCAATGCAATGCATCCTTTCTGAATAAAAGTATTATTCTTTCTTTCAAAAAATCTTACTGACCTCAAACCTTTGAACAGTATATTATATTATATTATATTATATTTGCATCCACAAACTACCATATCCCTCACATTTTTAAGGTTAAATGAAGCATTATTTATTCCTATTGAGAACATTTACTGAGCTTTCCATCACAATCACAACTAAACAAGAAAAAAAATGAGCAATAATACGTGTCTGTCAGCATTTCTGAGTATGTTTTAATGATGCTGGTTTTACTCCTCCATGTCCTCTCCGTGGTAAATACAGTGAGGCAGTCATCGCATTAAGTCTGGTGCACATTACAGCTCTGGTCATGAAATGCTCGCTTAGACAGCAAGGTGCTGTGCTCCCCGACTGACATTTCAGTCAGCGCTTGTCATTTCTATGTGCAGTATGCATCAGGAGGTCAGTAAACAGACTGTGTGCGGTCCGAGGTCATACCGTCTGAGCCCGATGCTAATAATATCCGTGCTGTTATGCTGAAAATGTAGCCCTCATGTAGTTTAGAGCAATTATCATCTCCATAACACTAATGCATCTGCTTACTGTAACTGCCAGTGTAATACAGGGCCCTTCTTTTAGTGGTTATAGTTAGAAAGAGTCAAACGCAACAAGAACTCTTTTTAGAAATTCCCAAATAAACGTGGGATTACAATTTCCGTGTGCGTAAACAGGAACCGAGGAGCAAGACAGATTGTAATGTTTATTTTGGAACTTCTAGAATGAGATCCTGCAGATTTAAATTTGGCATTGAAATATGACTATTTGACAAATAGAGGAACAAAACACCATCAACATCTCCTTCCAAGTGACAGTTTCATTCGAATGTCAATTCTAGTGATTGAAGATCAGCCCCAAAAACATCACAGTAGCAGCAGTTTATCAGCGCCATGGTAACATTTTATCCTCGTTTCTGAGGATTTTGTAATTCTTGGGATGTTGTTGAGTAAGGGAAGATACTTTACAACCAGGGATATTATATTTAACTAAAACTACAACCACATACACACACTCTAAAGGCCATTTCACACCGCACCCACAAGCGCCATCAAACACGTCTGTTGGAGTTTGTTGGAGTCTGTTTTCACCCGACTGAACATGTTTAATCGGCGTTTGTTGGGTCGTGGAATGTCTGAGCGGTGTGGGGCGGTTTTCCAACAAACTCTGACGTAATCATGACCGCTGTCATGAAGATGAGGGAAGTCCCTCGCAAAGACTGCGGTTTGATCGCGCCGGCGCCTCTCGCACACACGGCAAAACACTGCAAGCGTGACGCTGCAGTTTGTTCATTGTAAACATAAAATACAGTCAAAATATAAAAGTTACAAAACTCAGTTTAAATAGTCCATAGCGCAATCCGTGCCGTTCAACAAGAGATCGTTGCTCACGTGAAGAGGATTTTTTTTTTTATCAATACTCGAACGCACGTGAAGGACTTTACGTAATAACTAGTAAGTAGCCTATAGCATCCAAATACTTTGCGAAACGAAAATATTTGGATTCGTGCCGAAAGAGAGAGGTATGCGTGTGAGAGCAACGCAGGTTTAACCTAAATTTAGTTTTACATGAATTCGTTTTGGCTTGTTGAGCTACAAATGGTTGTACAGGCCTTTGACGGGTCGCGCTAAAAAAAGTCGTAGGCTATACAACCCCAACGCAAGAGATCAGATCCATGGCTAGCGCTTCGGATTTCAGGTTAGGTTATTTTTATGTTTGCCTCAATACTTTAATACAATGGAAATATATGTGATACTATATTATGAATCTAATAAACTTGTCTGAAAATATTGTTAACATGGTTACACGTATGTAGTTGTGGACTTTTGCCAGTCAGACTCGTTTGTCGGTGTTTGTTGGGACAGTGTGAATTGGCCTTTAAAAATAAAGGTTCTTTATCGGTATCTGTGGCTCCGTGAAGAATCAATTGAATCTTTCCATTCCACAAAAGTTCTTTATGGTGGAAAAAAGGTTGTTTAGATGTTCTTCACTCTAATAATAATAAAAAAATGGTTCTTTTAAGAGCTGAAAGGTACGGGCGAGTCGTGGCCTAATGGTGTGGGAGTCGGGCTTGTAAGCTGAAGGTTGCTGGTTCGATTCCCACGCCGGCAGGAATTGAAGGTGGGGATTGTGAATGAACAGCACTCTCTCCACCTTCAATACCATGACTAAAGTGCCCTTGAGCAAGACACCTGACCCCTAATTGCTCCCCTTGGATAAAAGCGTCTGCCAAATGAATAAATGTACTTCTTTGGTGAACCAAACAATGGTTCTTCTATGGCATCACAGCAAAAACCTTGTTTTAGAACCTTTATTTTTAAGAGTGTAGATGCCAAAGCAGCATTTCTCGTTTTCATTTTCATTTTACTTGAAATACTAAAACAAAAATTGAAATAAAAATGAATAAAAAATATATTGAAATATATATAAAAAAAGACAAAAACACAGCAAAATTACTAAAACCAAGATCGAAAATGCAAAATACGAACTAAAAAATAATTTTTAACCACTATAATAGTCTCTCAATGCTACTAAACTAACACTGATTAGTTAGACCCAATGCATTCTGGAATTGCCTTCTCTGCAGAAGATACATGCGCTGCTGCCTTCAAATTTGACCTGTGGAAGGACTTATAAGGCACCATGATGTTACCCGAAAAGCTTTCACATCCAGAGTGTGTATAGGGCGCTTTAAAATGATGTCTACTTAGGCTACACACGAGTGTTATAGTGCATAATGTCCTGAAAGTGTCTAAAGAGAAACTTCCTCTAATACAACCCAAAGAACAGATACCTCAGTGTACCTAAAGATACCGAAAGTGCCCGTATTATGCTGTTTTAAAGGCTCCAAATTTTGTTTTGGAGGTTTTCTACAATAGGTTTACATGCATTCACATTGTCTGAAACAGTTCAATAAAGGACTCATTCTCTCTAAACCCTTTCCGAGAGCCTACTCTGCTCTGATTGGTCAGATGGCACAGTCTGTGGCGATTGGTCGACCGCTTACAGTGTGTGTCAGAAATCAAACGTTCATTGGCATATCTGAATTTCAGCTCCGGATCTTCAGATACACTGTGCTACGAACAATAACAATTGCCTTGGTTTTACCGAATCAGTTCCAGCACGAGTCCTTTTGAAATGCGTGTCTTTGCTTTCACAGCAAAGAAAACGTTGTCTTTTTGGCATGTCGACAAACTCAGCTACGACTACAGTGTTTGAGGGCGGGTCTAAGTAGAAGTTATTCACGGGCAGCCAATGAAGACCGTTATGCAAATTTGTTACAAACCTACATAGGTCCGTGAGGCAGTTCAGAATCAACTCTTTCTTTTAGGAGACAAAGTTCTTTCTTTATAGAGGAATGACTCACTTGCATTAAACTTACCTGACAAACAACAATCAATTATACTGACAGAGAGAGAGAGAGAAGCCTTGGGTTGAGCCACCTGTCAATTCACATTTATCTGTTTTTATAACAAGAAATTGTGACCTGATCTGCACAAGTACAGAAGTGAACAGATTGAAGGGACTTTTTCACATTAAAACGCATTCATCTTGAATATTTGACCGTGGATGTATCATGCTAACATATGCAGTGCTGAAAGCCTCAAGCAAAAAGAAACTAAACCCTCTACATTCACAACCAAAGATAATACACACATTGTACAGCTCCGCTAGGGATAAAGGTGTCAGCCAAATGCATAAATAGAAGTTTTACCATTAAAATGTATAATTGAATTATGATATGCATATATATATATATATATATATATATATGCATATCATAATTATATATATATATATATATATATATATATATATATATATATATATATATATATTTATTTATTTATTTATTGATAAAATTAAGATCATTGAAAAATATTACATAATTGGAGCATCTGAGTAAAACAAAAAAGTGTCTATAATCCAAATGACAGGTTGACGTACAATGACGTACATGCTCTACTGTAAAATCTGGACATGCATAATATAATATAACATAATATAATATAATATAATATAACATAATATAATATAATATAAAATAATATAATATAATATAATATAATATAATATAATATAATATAATATAATATAATATAATATAATATACAATAATATAATATAACATAATATAACATAATATAATATAATATAAAATAAATAATATAATATAATATAATATAATATAATATAATATAATATAACATAATATAATATAATATAATATAATATAAAATAATATAGTATAAAATAATATAAAATAAAATAATATAATATAACATAATATAATATAAAATAATATAATATAATATAATATAATATAATATAATATAATATAATATAATATAAAATAATATAATATAATATAATATAATATAATATAATATAATATAATATAATATAATATAATGTAATATAATATAATATAATATAATATAATATAACATAATATAAGCCTGCTTTTCTTTGATCAAAAATACAGTAAAAACGTTAATATTGTGAAAGAACTGTTTTTAAAAAGCAATTAATTTTTTTTTTGAAACTATGACACATTTCTTTCCCCAGGATTTTTCGATGAAAAGAAAGTTCAAAAGAACAGCATTTACTTTAACAGAAATATTTTGTAACATTATAAATGTCTTTACTATAATAAATATTTATTGACAAAACGAAGACAATTGAAAAATATTATATAATTTGGAGCAGTTGAGTAAAACAAAAAATGTCTAGAATCCAATATACAGGTTGTTTTAAACTTTAAACACTATAAAATAGATGGATACAATGGAAGTCCAAAGCAAAAAAAGACTTACATTAAATATTTTGAGATATTATTAACTAATTTCAGAAAAATTTAGAAAAGAGAAGGATAAAAAAGACTTCATAAATGCACAATAAATTTGAGCTCTGGATACAGTCACGCTAAATGACCTTGAGGCGATGCCACATGCGACCCTTACCCAGCATGCTCAGCGACACAGAGAGAAAGAATTGTTTGCCCCTCTCTCACACACACACACGATCTCACACACTCTCTCAAGGACTAAAGGTGCCATGAAACCCCGAGAGACTCTAGTGTGAGAGAACAGATTTACACCACTGAGAAAAACAGAAAGATAGAAAGAAAGAGAGAAGGAAAGAAAGACTGACACTTTCACAGCTAAAATAACAACTTGAGTTAGTAACTGGTAAATAAAGACACAAACACACACTCGTCTGTTCAGTTCAGCGCAGTCATTTGAGGGATGATGTCATAACTGGAATTTAGAAAGGAACAAACTGTTCCAGAAACCAGCATTTACACAGAAACCACACTTCGCTATACTGAACCCCAGTCAAATTAGCACTGCATGTTAACTTATCCAAACAAGCGTAAATTTAGCCTGTGCTGATGTTAAAATGTAGTAGTTTTTATCTGAAATGCTTTCGTTTTTGTCACCGCAGTTTCTGTTCAACCCTGAAATCTTGCGACATTTATCGCCTAATATTAGTTTGATCGTTCTGATTTGATATTTAAGTCTTTATGGTTTCACTGAAGGTATGTTTATAAGACAGCAATGTACGTTTTTCACACTAAAATCGCTGTATTCTGCTGCCAGGCGAGTAGTTGGCGATGTCACTTTTTAAAGAAACACTACGCAAATGTATGTTTTTGTAGTTTAAAAAAATTCTCAAAAACTTTGAAACCTGTTTTCAGAAGTTTGCGCTTTCAGCCGCCCAAACGCCATTGTCGTGTAAATAAACGGCTAAAAAAGTTTACAGTTAAATGGACAGTTCGCAAAGACCCGCCCCCTTTAGTTACTGTTGCTATGTCCGACAAGCCATGTGCTCTCATGCCACACATCATGTTCTCACACAGTGAAAAATACATCGCGGAGCAGTATTTCCGACAGAAAGCGGAAAGACGTGAATACACAGGATTTTTCAAGTTCACCAACGTTAATCTACTAACTCCCCTGACTGCTTTGTCAGGCAAAAGGGCAGATTTCTGGGTTATGATTGGTCAGATCGCCTGTCAATCAAACTGCCGGCGAAGGGTCGATTAACACCATCACGCTCACAACTCACCTGTTATGGGAAAAGTTTATTGGTTCAAAAAAATATATGCTTGTGTTTGAGTTCTTTAATTCACACTCAGCATTAAATTGATCAAAAGTGACATTTATAATGTTTATAATTTCAAATTCAAATAAATGCTGTTCTTTTGCACCTTCTATTCATCAAATAATCCTGAAAAATGTCCAACAAAAATATTAAGCAGCACTTTTTCAACATTGATAATAATCAAATGCAGCAAATCAGCATTTTAGAATGACTTCTGAAGGATCATGTGACTCTGAAGATCTAAATAAATATTCGTACAGTTCAGGCAGATCAATAAATCAGTGGATAGATGGAAACAGTGATGCACAGGAACGCAAGTTTGGACGTGTGTGTTTGTCTTGTCTCCGGATCAGTACGGATGTAGGAATTGTCTGGATTGATTGGTTGATGTGCTGCATCAGTCTTTGGCCTCCTCCTGAGCGTCCGTGCGTGCGCGCTCGCGCTATTTGTCAGCTTTCATTATTGCATTACAGCGCAAACTCATTTGTTGAGATGCCAATCGTTTAGCAAAGGTTAGCGTGCTGACTGACAGCCGCTCTAAACAATGTAATTTAACTAATGCTGCCGTGTGTGTGTTGTGAGTGAATTAGGCTCTCTGTGAATGTAATGCCGATCTATAGGTCTGATCTACAGCCCTCTCTCTCCCTCTCTCTCTCCATGACTCCAGCATCTCTTCCCACAGCTCACATACTGATGCAATTAAGACATAACGCTGCTTTAACACTCACTGCACGACAAGAGATTTCACTCATGAAACACTTCAGCTAATCTTCACAGCATAAAGTCTGGTCCATATCGCCACTTATTCTGGTTAATAATCATCCAAATAGACAGGACGAGACTGTACACTTTTTGTGACATTTAGAAATGGGTAAATAGTATTCATTTAGTTAAATAAAATACTATTATTTTTTTTTTTTAAAAACAAAATAAAATAAAATAAAAAAAAAAAAACCACGTTTGTGTAAAATAAAATAAAATAAAATAAAATGAAATAAAATAAAAAATAAATAAAATAAAATAAAAAAAATAAAATAAAAAATAAAATAAAATAAAATGAAATAAAATAAAATAATAAATTAAATAAATAAAAAAATAATAAAAAAGATTAAACAAAATAAAATAATTTAATTTTTAGATTTTTTTTAGCTATAACATCTAGCCCAGGGGTGTCAAACATACGGCCCGTGGGACGCACTGGTCTATTCCGAACTTACACACAAACTGTTTTGCAATCATTTCCCAGAATGTCATTTGCGTGGGAATATTAGAAAGTCTGTAAACAGGATTTAACACAGGCCAGAGATGGGACACGCTGAAGACAGACGCAAAAAAGAGAACACAGATGCAAAAACTGTACCAGGTGAAGAAAGCTCACTGTTCGCCAAATATAGCAAGAAAAATACAAATAGTGAAATGGGAGTAGGAGTTTACATGAATGTAACTATGAAACGGAACTGTCATCAGAATAGTTTCGATGGCATTTTCTTATCCTCATACCTCCGTATAAAGTTCTGTTTACAGCAGTGAATAAGGAAACGCAATATTGCTCCTTTTCCACAAGCGCCACCTACTGTCAGACAGAGAATTTGCATTTCCATTCAGTCCGTCTGCTGATTTTGTTTTGCGGGCGTGTTCTAGCATAATTTCACAAAACAAAAGTCAGACCAATCTGTTTTTGCTTTAAATCTTGAAATTATACAATCTAATTTAAATAAAAAAAATAACCGCTGTGTGTAGCATCATGAATGAAAAGTAGTGGTTGCCTCGAGTTTCAAATGGCTGGCTACAGATATATTATACTGTTATAGAGCAAATAAACGACAAATACGTTTGCTTAAACAAAGATGAAGAAAAAAATTGGTATCCGGGTATCAAAATCGGCTTGGAAAAATTTGAATCCTCCACGAAAAATCATAATCGGGGCATCCCTAATAAAACAATAATAAATAAATCATTATTTTATGAAGTCTTTTCACTGTAAAAACGGCCGTTTTCAAAGAGCAGCATGTTTTTTTTTTTTATCTTAATTAATTAATTAATTAATTTGTAGTTTGTATGGTTAATACAAGGTAATTCGACCCGCACATGGTTATAGTTTTCAACCTAAAATGAGTTCGACACCCCTGATCTACCCCTTCCTAACAAAATTCTGATTATCTTACAAATTTCCTGCCAGGACCCAAGAATCACAAACACACTCAACTAGTTCCAGTTCTTCCTCATCGTAGCAGTTTCTCTGTAGTCATGACACATTTGTATTGACTTCTGTACATGCCTATTACAAGAAACTGATCAATAATTCTTTTGTTTCATTCTCTCTGAGCTTCATAATGTTTATCGAGTCTTGCAGCACATTTAAAGGTGAAGTGTGTAATTTATGCACCACTAGAATTGTAAAAATAATGGTTATTCCTGTAGCTCAAGCAGTAAAAGCATGGCAGGGAATGCATGAACTGATCAAATAATATACCTTGAATTCAATGTAAATCGCTTTAGAAGCATCTGCCAAAATGCATAAAAACAGTAAGCTTTATACCATGATGCAATTTTGAAACTGTAGTATGATAGATTGTTGCCACATTGTTCCATATGAGTGCCGTTCAGTTATCTTCTGAAATTAAACTCTATTATTTAGCCTTTTTGAATTAAATTTGTCATAAAATGGCTTTACTTTTTATTAGTTTGATCAATTAATAATAATAATGTAAAAATCATAGCAGATATTCCGCTTTCAGTTCATATATTACACAAAAAATGAAAGATCACGCGCAGTTTGAGTAGTACAGTTGGTCATCCTAGTATTTGGTACAAATAAAACAGCTGCACAGTACACATACTACATACTGCAGGAACACTCTTAAAAATAAAAGTTCTAATATTGGCATTGATGGTTCTGTTAAGAACCTTTAACATCCATGAAACATTTCCATTGTACAAAATGTTCTTTAGATTATTAAAGAAAAACAGGGTTCTTTTAAGATGGTTCTTTGGGAAACCAAATATGGTTCCCTTTCCCAAAGTGTCGTTTGACGCAGTGTCTCGTTCCCTCTCTCAGGGAACTAGGGTTACAGTCATAACCCGAAACGTTCTTCTATGCCATCACTGTGAAAACTGCCTTATTATTACTACAAATATGGTAGTATGCAATTCCGAACATAGCCAATTACTGATTCCAAACATTCGCCTCATCTGTCATTGGTTGGACAAACAAGTAGTCCCCGCCCCCCAAACACACAGCATTAGTTGAGACAGAAGTTGACATGTCAGATGGCTTAAACAGTTGAAAGAGTTGAAAGCAGCACAGTGTTTACAGTATTGAAATAGTCTTAAAATGTCACACATACGCACACATGCATAATTTCTCAGTCACTAACAGCCGCACACAGGCTGTACATGGTGGAGTTCGACTGCGTTTTTGACAACATTGCTGTATTTTAAATATCCCAGAATATGATATAAGTGTGTTGAGCCTCACCGATCCTTATGAATAAATCATGACATGGAGAAGTTCATCGCTCGCTGCTGACTGTCTCAGCTGCTGCGAGGGGTCTGTGTGTCGGCCTCTAAATCAGTGCGACTGTCAGACCGCCCATGTCTCACTGTCTCTGATGAAGAAAACGTCTCTTTCACAGCCACATCTGTCCACAAACCACTCAATAAAGTCCTTTCATAGTGTAAAAACATCTCTCGACCCACATTCTACACTTTTCCCCCTATCTAAAGTCCATTTATAATGTTAGTAGGACTAGGCAATAAATTTAATGTTTGGAATATTATTTATTTATTATTATTTATATATTTATTATTTTTTATTTTATTTTATTTTTTGGCCCGGTGCTGTTATTATTTAAAAAAATTAAACTTAAACCATTACAATGTTTTTGGTAACTGAAATAAAGCTGAAATAAAGTAACAAACATTACATGAAAAACCTGAACTTAAAAAATGTTGCCTTTGCATCTAAATGAAATAAATTAAGTTGAAGTATATGTATAAATACTGCTAAAAATGAAACTGAAATAAAAATCAATTAAAGCTATAAATATTTTTTTTAAATGACAAAAGCACATAAAATTAAATAAACTAAATTAAAAATACTATAAATATATATTAATAATACTAAAATAACACTGGTTAGGCTATCAATAATGCATTGATTTTTTTTTTTTTAAATGAAATTGCAAAAAATATTGCAATATGCAAAAGGAATGTTCGGAAACCTAAAATGGATATTTCTGACTAGAACACTAAAGCAAAAGTATTTATTTATTTATTTAATAAAAATAAATAAAATAAAAATAACTTAAACTTAAAAAATGTTGCCTTTGCATCAAACTAAAATAAATTAAGTTGAAGTACACATATTGCTAAAACTGAAACTGAATTAAGAATTAATTAAAGCTATGTAGAAATATTTTTTAAAATGACAAAAGCACAAAATTAAACAAAAATATAAAAATAATCCGATAATAGTATATTAATAATATTAAAATAACACTGGTTTGGCCACCAATATTGCATTGATTTACAAAAAAATAAAAAATAAAAAAATAAATTGAACACTGGATTATTACAATATTAGCAAAAGGAATGTTTGGAAGCCTAAAATGGATATTTCTGACTAGTACGCTAAAGCAAAAGCTATTAATAACTATGTTTTGGTGAAATGTTTTTGTAAAAAAAAATTTTTAAAATAACTTAAACATAAAAAATGTTGCCTTTGCATCTAACTAAAATAAATTAAGTTGAAGTACAAATATTGCTAAAACTGAAACTGAATAAAAAATTAATTAAAGCTATATAGAAATATTTTTAAAAATGACAAAAGCACAAAATTAAACAAAAATATAAAAATAATCCAATAATAGTATATTAATAATATTAAAATAACACTGGTTTGGCCACCAATATTGCATTGATTTACAAAAAAATAAAAATAAAATAACACTGGATTATTACAATATTAGCAAAAGGAATGTTTGGAAGCACAAAATGGATATTTCTGACCAGCGCACTACAGCAAAAGCTATTAATAACTATGTTTTTGTGAAGCATCTAATATGCTCCAAGTCTTATGCGCACAGCGTTTGGGCCAATGAGATGTCACGATGGGCGGTCCACAAAATAAGTGTAGAATAGGTGATGCAATTATGGGTCATCATATGTAAATGAGCTCAACTGTGACTATTTCTGATTGGCCTAACTTAGCGTCTATAAATGGTCTGTGTGGACTGGCCAGGAGATCTGAGAACTGAATGTTAGCGTACAGTATGTCTAAATATACTGCATGATACGGCCACTTTAAACGCTCTGCATAATGTACAATGCTTCTATATGATGTGTTTTGAAATACAGAGATGTTATTTTTGAGAAGAGAGTCTTTAATGGCCCAGATTTGCAATCCTCCCCGGGTGTTTGACCATTTCTAAGTGGTGATCTAACTACTGTTTGCAGTGTAATTCTATCACACACACACACTTAACCAGCAGTTTGTAGAGTTCAGTAATTGTTTTCAGCTGTTATCAGTAGCCTGTTCTGGTGTAAAGTGTGTAAAAGTCGGATGAAGGCCAGTAATGCGTTCCAGATGTCGTTTTTGAGTGTGTGTGTGTGTGCATGTCTTCATTATTCTTGGTGTGCTGACAGCACGAGGGAAACTTCACTCGAGACACGCTAAACACGCCAGACGCTAAAGCCCTTCTCTCAGACCGGGTATCGGCCATCCGATCTGTCCATCCTATCCCTCATCGCTCCATCAGCCACACATCCAGCCGTCCGTCTCACGCACAAGCTCAGAGTCTCACTGGTTCTCATGCTGTGTCCAGCTCCTAAAAAAATCAAAGTACAGGCAGCAGAAACTCCCGACCTCTGCGACACCATAAAACACGACCGCCGTCCCACCGCCTCCAGAACAAAATGACCCCAAACACCCCCGAGCTTTCTAAAGAGCATTTTTATCTCCAGTTTTCTATTCGATTTGTTCTGTTCGCTGAGGGGGGAAAAAAGGATTTGGCGTAGGATTTACTTGAAGCTAGGAAATAATTTCACAAATAATTACTAAGAAATGGCATAACTTTTAGAATTAGAACGTTTCTTTTATTTACAACTTCTACAGTGTTACTTTTTGTCCCATTCTTACTGTATATCCTCTTTGTTCTTGTCTTTTATTTTCTCTTTTGTTGTTTTTGTTTTGCTTTACTGTATCTTATTGCATTTCATTATATTATTTCTACTTGTTCTTTTCTATTTTATTATATACTAAAATTGGTTCTACTCTGTTTTTCATCTCTTCTATTATACTTTTTATACTCATTATACTTTCCATTTTGTTCCATTTGATTCTATCCTACTTAATATAAATAAATACACTACCGTTCAAAAGTTTGAGATCTGCACGTTTTTTTTCACACCAATGCTGCACTTATTTGATCAAAAATAATTACAAAGAAATGGCATAACTTTAACTTCTACATGAACTTTTAGAATTAGAACGTTTCTTTGATTTACAACTTCTACAGTGTTACTTTTTGTCCCATTCTTACTGTATATCCTCTTTGTTCTTATCTTTTATTATCTCTTTTGCTGTTTTTGTTTTGCTTTACTGTATTTTATTGCATTTCATTATATTATTTCTACTTGTTCTGCTCTATTTTATTAAGTTTGACGTCCTGCTGTCTCCTATACATTTTTAAATATTTCATTCTAATCTATTTCTTGTTCTTTTCTATTTTATTATACACTAAAATTGGTTCTACTCTGTTTTTCATCTCTTCTATTATACTTTTTATACTCATTATACTTTCCATTTTGTTCAATTTGATTCTATCCTACTTAATATAAATAAATACACTACCGTTCAAAAGTTTGAGATCTGTAAGTGTTTTTTTTTTTTTTTTGCACACCAAGGCTGCACTTATTTGATCAAAAATACTGTAAAAATGGTGATATTATATTTTTTTTGTGTGTATGTGTGTGTGGAATATAAAGTTGAAAAGAACAGCATTTATTTGAAAGAGACATCTTTGTAACCATATTTATGTTACTTACTGTCACTTTTATAGATCAAGTTAATGCATTAATGCATGCTTAATGAATAAAAGTCATTAAAAATGTACCCCAAATGGTTGGGAATTAATGTACAACTTTTGGTTCTATTCTATTCCATTCTATTCTTTAGTCGACTCTGTTTTAATTTAGCGCTTTCTATTCTATTTTACTTTTGGTGTTTTGTTTTGTTATTTACTAATTTTCTGTCCATCTTTTGTTCTATTGTGCTCTAAGAGAAATTCCAATCAGATCTGAATCAAGGTTGATCTCATCTGTCTGTCAGTGCATGAGTGTGTATGTGGAGAATTTGTGTCTGAGTAATAGGTTCACTCTCTAAAGATAGACTGGACTGCATACCTCTGTGTGTGTGTGTGTGTGTGTGTGTGTGTGTGTGTGTGTGTGGTGCCTGTGTGACTCCAGTAAACATTCCTGCTGTCCTCCCTAGTCAGCCGAAGAGATGACTTCATCAACACACACACACACACACACACACACACACACAAGTGCCTCTTGCTTTTGTATTTCTTAATAACAGAAAAAACACAGCTTTGAAAGCGAACGGGTACTTAGCTGATTATTTTAATTGCTATGAAAGCTGTTTGTAATTCAAGTGTTTTCTCAGAAAGAAATTATCATAGTTTAAATTTCACAGTATAATCCACTTACCCGGGTCAGTAAGGGAGAGAGAGAGATCGTCTTACACGCTCATGTCCACTCTTTCCACACGCTCGCTTCTGTCGCTCAAACGCACCACAACAAAAGCTCCGATGAGGCTTTGAGTCGAATACATTAACACTCGCTGGTGCCAAAATGAAAGAATAACACCACCGGCTATATGTGCCGACAAGTTCATTCTCAATACAGACACATGGAAAAATATCTGACTTCGAAATTTATGTCTTAACATCTTTACATCTAATTTATATGAGGTGACGTGAAGCTTGTTTTGTTTTGTGGTTCATAATCTATTATTTGAACAAAAACACTAAAAATACACATCATGAAAACACACACCGAGAGCCAAATAAGAGGAAAAACTGACTGTTTTAAAACAGCTACATAATCCCAATCACAGAGGGATAGCAGTTGTTGTTGTTTTTTTAAATAATAAAAAATAAAGCAAAATACAATCTAACAGCCAATCAGAAATATTGCTGGCCTTGAAATTTCCTTAGTTCACCCACGATTGGCCGCAATGTGGCAAAGTTCATTGCTGATCAACAGAAAAGTTCAGTCCCTCCAGAAAAACGCAGATTTTTTTTCTTGATTGTCGCGGGCAAAAATCCTTGATTATGCGACACGTTTTCTTAAAAAAAATGCGATGGAATATGACGGATATTTTTGCAATTTTACGCGATGAAATTGCGGGAACTTGCAAAAACTGCGGTTTGATGCAAAAGAGGAAAAAAGGTGATTCCCCCAACACCCTGTTCTCTCTAGACTCTTCCTTCATGTCAAGAGTCGTTTCTGATCACTTCAAGCTACTGAATCACAGAATATTGAAGTTCTCATTGTGTTTTAGTTCAGACCTTCATTAACATCTCTTCCTGTTTTACAGAGGTAGCGATTCAAAACAGACATCTTCTGTTAAATGAAGAGCTTCCAAGTGTAATCTCTTGCTGCGACGTGAATTATTTCACACACTACTAACATACAGCGTCATCTGCGGTCCGACACGCAGTTGCACGAGTGCAAAATAATTTGCCCCCACTGTCATGTGACACACCGCTTTTGCGCTTATTTTTGTTGGCAAATGAGAATGATCTGCGTGCTTCATCATGAGGTTCCCATGGCAATACGGGGAAATAATGGCGCTTTACTTGTGTGACGCAAACGCAACATTTTTCAACTTTCCGCTAAGATATATGTGACTTTTTTCCAACAAAAATACAGGGATTATGAAATCATGCTAGCCCCGCATATTTTGCTTTCTGCAATTCGGCAATTTCTGCTGCAAAAGCGCGACGTATTTGAAAAAATGCGACCCCCGCATAAATATACGGACTTTGATTACGATTATGCATGAAATCAATCGATCGCATAATCACTTTTTTCTGGAGGGACTGAAAGTAGCTTCTGTCTAATCCATACTACATTACTTGTTACTTGTGTGTCAGGACCTATTCATTTACAAAAAACATGAACACTCACCAAGAGCCAAAAAACGGACCATGATGAGTAAATATATCAGTGTTACTTTGGCGTTGGCTGTACAACATTGTTTACATCAAATTCAAATCAATTCTTCCATCTTCTAACAGCTTTACCATTAGTTTTTCCAGGGTTTTTTTCTCCCCTCCATGTGCTGACACATATGCAGAATATTCCTCCATAAAGCCACCAAAACCAAAACATCAGGAAGACAATCAGAGAGTCTTTGTCACATTTTTGTGACAGATTTTACAAAGAAACAGACTGACTCATCTCATCTCACAGAAATCATGATGCTGCGAGTGCCCCAATGACCTGTCTGTCACAAACATGCAAGAAAAAACAGATAAATAATCACACTGCAATATAGGGGCTGTTTATTTGTTTGTTCAAAACGCTATGAACATAACATAAATCAACATAAATGCAAATATGAATTTTTTAAGGACTTGGCACATGAGTGTCACCGTAAAATATACTTATATCTATCTATCTATCTATCTATCTATCTATCTATCTATATATATATATATATATATATATATATATATATATATATATAAATTATGAAGTATGAAATTAATATGAAATTAATAATTAATTCGGCAAGGAAGCATTCAATTGATCAAAGGTAAAGACATTTATAATGTTACAAAAGATTTCTATTTAAAATAAATCCTGTTCTTTTAAACTTTACATTATCAATAACAAATCACAGTTTCCACACAAATATGAAGCAGCACAACTGTTTTGAACACTGATAATAATCAGAAATGTCTCTTGAGCAGCAAATCGGCATATTAGGATCATGTGACACTGAAGACTGATGATGCTGAAAATTCAGCTTTGATCACAGGAATAAATTACATTTTAAAATAGATTACGGTATAAAACAGGTATTTAAAAGTGTAAAAATATTTCACAATATTACTGTATTTTTGATCAAATAAATGCAGCCTCGGACTTCCCTCAAACAAGCCCAAACCTTTGATCGGTACCGTATCTTCAGAAATCTCCAAAAGCACAATCTTTATCCATCTTTGCGGTAAAATTTCACACTTCTCTCCCTCTCACCTCCCGTCAGCCTCAGGAAAACAGATTCGCTTGTCTTCACCGAGCTGTGGTTATTCACCCGTGAATCAATTAATGAAACTACAGGGAACTAATTACCACATATTAAGATGTATAGTGCGTTACACTGAGTTCTGCTTCCCGCTGATACCAGCAATACAGTTTAAAGTTCAAAGTGCTATTTTTGTTTCCCGAGAGATCCGTTTCCAGCGGCCCGCGCAAATGAGATCTCTTTAAAACGAGCTCGATGAAGTCTCAAAGTGTGACAAAATCTGCAATCGAAAGCCAGATACGAACTCAAAACATTCATCAAATGCTCCCAAGACCAAATAATCCGAGCGGCTACTTCATGACAACTATTGACTTGCATTTTATATGAAATACTATAATAAAACATAACTCCATTAAGTCTCTGACATCTCGTAACATCTGAGCAATAAAATGTTCCTCTTGGACTCTGCACAGTAAGTGATACTAAACAATATCTGCAGATAAAACGATTCATTACGCTCGAGCCTCGTCCCTGACAGAGACGTTCGCTCGGTGTACTTGAGAGGCGAGCTGAAGAGCGTGTGCGTTAACCCAAGTTATGTGCCAAATTCTCCATTAGCCCTTTTCAAAAGTAGTCGATGACAATCTCTCATCTCTTAATTAGCATAAATCTCGCTTCCCTAATTTCCTGCTGATGTCACTGGCTGCATAATTAAAGTGGTACTGCGAATTTATGGTTGAAGAAACAGACGATGTTTCAGACTTTGAAGGGGTCAGAAAAACATCAGGCGACTGTGTTAATTAGGCATGCGGTGAAATTTGGACAGATACTGATGGCTGATCATTATCGTGGAGAGTCACTGAACGGCTATGAAGTAGTTCCAGCTCTCGCATTGTGTCGCTTGGCCAAAATCGTGTCCGTTTATTTTCATTATTTCTAACAAAAGTTTGCATTAGTCTTACAAAAGGGTTCAGCGTCAGTTACTCCTTACATATTGTTGTTTTTTCAGCTGCAATACAATTTAGCGTCCACTAAACAGACTGTAACCTGTTTACTGTGTGAAATGTAGAAAATAAACACGGATAATGTCTGCGTCCAAACAGGGTTCAACGATGAACAATGAATTTGGGATTACCGGATGAGGATTTCTACCAAATCGTTCTATAGGAAAATTCACATACAAAGAGCATTTTATGGCTGATTGATTGATATAATAAATAAAAACTCCTGTTTAAGATTTTGATTATTTACAAGATATTCCCAGGAACTCTGGGAGCCCTGGGGGTCATCCCGTGTTAACTCAACCAGAGGTCCCCGGCTAAAAATGTAGATTTCGATCATTTCGTTTCTGGTGAAAGACGTACATAAAAGAAGAAGAAAGCCAAAATATTAAATGTCACGGATGGATATTTACTGAGTAATCTAATATTTTGTAGAGGGGGTGAAAATAACATTTCTTCGCCTGAGATTTGAAGCCAAATTTACGGAGCCCTGCACATGACATGCGAGAAAAAAAAAAGTAAATCGAGCGATCGATTTGCTAAATTGAATGACTTTAGAAAGATTGCAGAATCATCATGTTATTTTTACACACAGATTGGTTGGTCTTTTAGTAAAATCTGTTGACTTTAGCAATTTTTGTTTCATTGTATGCCAACGGTGACGGTTCAAAAACGGTAAAGGGTGGTTTTTCCCCCAAAGTTTATATGCGTGTAACTCAACAAGATTTTCCATAAAAATACATTTCTAATAACTGTACAACATTTTGAAGCTATTTATAACTATTTTTTTCATTATGACAATAATTAATTATGACTTTACAATAAACTGCAAAGTGTCTGCTTTGAAATGAGACCATACTTATGCTTTTAGTGCAAAGGGTTCATGAACTGCATATGTTTTAGTTTGGGTATGTCATTTCTTGGGATTTTTCAAAAACGGGTAGACCGCTAACAGGTTAAAGATCTCTTAATATCCTGTTTTTTTACATAAACTTCTCTATATATATGGTTTGATGCCAGAGAAATGGGAATCCCAACTCGACTCTATGATCAAATGGTTGAATTTTACCTATTTTCAATGGTTGAAAATCAAAAGTGGGTCACTTTGCATACAACTAATACTTATTGTATTTAAAGAAGAATCTCTGAAGAGCGAATAATATTGAAAGCAGAAATATATCTTGTTTCCCTCGACCAAAACAATTGAATAGAACATCTCCGTCTGAGTGCCAAAAATGCCGAAGTGTGCATGCCTGTAACTCAAGAATTATTAAAGATATTAATATTTTTTTTAGATTCTGGTTCCTAAGATATGTTTCTTTTGGAATCTTCATTTTTAAGGCCCTTTACGGTTCAATCCCACTGGGATCTCAACGCAGCTCCCCGTCCAAATTATTGAATTTTACACATTTTCTGTGGTTGAAAACCATTTTGATTTTGTGTTTATCCAGTAATGACTGCGTGAAACATAAAATACGATAACCCAGAATCCCATCTACCTGGGGTTTACCCATTTCAAGTGTGAGAGCCCTTAAATATTTCAAAGTTTGAGGTATTATCAGTGATTCCACCGAATATGCCCCTTAGCGGATACTACTCAATCTAACTATGCTTCACATGTTATAACAATAGGAAATTATAATACTTAAACAGTCCAGGTGATGCAAATCTTGATTTATTGATGTGAAGACAATGTATGGAGAGAGCAAACACACTTTCCTAGGGAGGCATGAAACTTGTTTCAAACATCACAATACTGCCTATTTACACTCTTGCTAGCTTCAGAAGCTGTTAAAATGAACTAAATCCCTTCTTCCAAATACCTCTGAAACCGATTCAAATATAGGATATTAGAGCTAGTTAAAGGGTTCGTTCACCCAAAGATTCAGTCATTAATTCCTCTCCCTCATGTCGTTCTACACCCGTAAGATCTTCATTCATCTTCAGAACACAAATGAAGATATTTTTGATGAAATCTGATGGTTCAGTGATTCCTCTATTGACAGTAAGATAATGAACTCTTTCAATGTCCAGAAAGACACTAAAACATATTTAAATCAGTTCATGTGAGTACAGTGGTTCAACATTAATATTATAAAGCGCGAGAATACTTTTTGGTGCGCCAAAAAAAAAAAAAAACAACAACATTTCAACAATATCTAGTGATGGACGATTTCAAAACACTGATTCATGAAGCTTTATGAATCTTTTGTTTCAAATCAGTGATTCGGTTCACGTAACTGCCAAAGTCACGTGAACTATTGAAATCTTGAATCACTAATGATGTATCGAAGCCTCGTTTACTGAGATCATGTGACTTTGGCGCTTCGATCCACTGATTCGAATCAAAAGATTCGTAAAGCTTCATGAAGCAGTGTTTTGAAATCGACCATCACTAGATATAGTTGAAAAAGTCGTTATTTTGTGTTTTTAGCGCACAAAAAGGTCTTACGGGTGTAAAACGACATGAGGGGGAGGAATTAATGATACAATTTTCATTTTTGAGTGAACGAACCCTTCAATGTTCCTCAACTTGACCATTTCAGTGTATTTTTGGCATTCAGACATACGTGCCAATTAACCTACTTGCCTGTTGACCGTTGAAAATGTGTACAATTCAACAATTTATTTTTGGAGCCATATTGAGATCTCAATATCTCTGGAATTACACCATTTAGGGCCTTCAAAATGAAGATACCATAAGAAACATGTTAAAAAAAAACAAAATCTAAAAAGATGTTTAGATATCTTGAACACTTCTTGTTGTGATCTTCTGACCCCTAGTCTACAGACAGGCATCTCATAAGAGTTTTCCAGATATCCAACGGATTTCAGTTGATGCTCGGATCTCCATGTGTAAATAAACATCTCTTATCAGTCCCCACACCATTCAAGAAAAATCACCACAAGTAAGAAAAAATCCACTGTACATAATGCAACAAAAATGAATGTGCATTTAAATGATCTGCTTATAAAAAAACAAAACGCTTCAACGCACTCAAAGATGCAGGGTCTTAATTTAGTCTATGCTAATTTAATTAGGAGATTGTATAAACATCACAATTAGTCCATGACAACATGCATTTACAAATACATACGCATCTATCTATCCACGCTTCTGTCTTTCTATTAGTGGAAATCCTGTCACATATCACAGAACTCTGTAATAGGGTCAAAGATTGATTTTTGTTCAAAAAAAAAGGAAAGAAAGGAAAGGAAAGAAAAAAATAACTACAGATTTCTTTGGCTGTTTTCTGTCTCTTTTAAAAAAGCTCCTTGTGCGTAGATGACATTTTAAAAAGACAAAGACATCAGAAAGAGTCAGGATGCTTTTGAGAAGTTCAAAGTCCAAACAACTCCTTTTTTTCTCGCTTTCTCTATCTTCAGTGTCGCCTCCAAACGCACCCCCAGAGAGACAGACCGAGAGAAAGAGACAGACAATGTGTGCAGATCACATAAAGACAATCTCTGTTTCCCACTGAGAATTTCTGAAACCTCAAACAAGTTTCTACACGAGCACCTGCTGCTGTTAATGAGACGACTCCCGCACTGAATCTCTCCCTCGACGCCATCACAGTTCCCATCATATCGGACGCGCTCGGCCAATGAGAAACGCCCGCCTGAAGGTCAGAACCAATCATGCAATCGATAAGAAACACAACAGATATCGCTCGCAGTCCAATCTCATCAAATATCAATTCATGGTCGAGTTCTGACATGCACACAACATGCAAATCCTGCAAGGGTTTTCTCCGTGCAGCATCTGTGGAGTTCGATAGTTCAGCAGGGACGAGTTTTCATTCAGTCAAAGTGATACGATCGTCTAAACATGAATGTGAAGTGTGAAGCAGAACTAGGAACGGACATGAAAAAGAGAGCAGATAAGCTTGAGCAAAGAGCTTCGACCGGGGCAATAATGGACTGTGTTACCGTACGTTTGCGGTTCCACGAAAACACAGAGATGTGCAAACGCAGACCTGGGGGATTGGATCGCACCCCGGATGCTTTTACAGGCCCCATGAAATCAAAATGGGAGTTGTGTGGCTTTTAGTCCATGTCTATCAATATGCTAGCATACTCTTAAAAGTTGACACCTTTTAACAGATATATGCATTAAAAATTTACAGTTATTCTCTTCTGGGAAACGGGCAGCAGTTTGTTCAGCATACTACTCACTGTGCAGTACACGCTATTCACACTATACCACACCTGTCAACATGTACGCATTTTTCGTATTCGGCACGCATTTTGGCCCTTAGGTATGTGTAACCCCTATACCCGGGTCCTACTCAACCCGCTCTGAGTGGGCCTCGAACCCGGGTATTCCGTATTGGGAGTCAGACGTTCTAACAAGGAGGCTAAAGGCTGCAACCCCTAGCATCTGGCCTCAGTTACACTCACCACCCTAAACCTCACTCCCATCCGGGTCACGGCACCAATGTAACCCCACTACCTGGGTCCTTCTCAACCCGCTCTGAGCGGGCCTCGAACCCGGGTATTCCGTATTGGGAGTCGGACGCTCTAACAAGGAGCCTAAAGGCTGCAACCCCTAGCATCTGTCGCTAGAGCATCTCTTGAGGTCAGAGTAGTGATGTTTACTCGCATAGCAACTACTAGCTGGCCTCAGTTACACTCACCACCCCTAAACCTCACTCCCATCCGGGTCACGGCACCAATGTAACCCCACTACCTGGGTCCTTCTCAACCCGCTCTGAGCGGGCCTCGAACCCGGGTATTCCGTATTGGGAGTCGGACGCTCTAACAAGGAGCCTAAAGGCTGCAACCCCTAGCATCTGTCGCTAGAGCATCTCTTGAGGTCAGAGTAGTGATGTTTACTCGCATAGCAACTACTAGCTGGCCTCCGTTACACTCACCCCCCTAAACCTCACTCCCATCCGGGTCACGGCACCAATGTAACCCCTATACCCGGGTCCTACTCAACCCACTCTGAGCGGGCCTCGAACCCGGGTCTTCCGGCATGGGAGTCGGATGCTCTAACAAGCATTTCTGCCCGTTTTAGTTTCTATGCAATCTATGTCGTTGATTCTGCCGCTAAGCCACAGCGTGTAAGTGGAGTGAAAAGCTTTCGGCCAATCAGAGCGCTGTATTTTAACCCTCCGCCTACCTGCCCCTCCTAGCCAAACGCTTCACGCCGAATCGCGCATTCCCGCGTTCAATTCAATTTAGTGCCCTCAAGCAAGCCAGACTGTCCGCTGTTGGCATGCATGAAAAAAAAGTTCGGAAACCACAAAGAATTTTAGACAGCTATCGGAAGAGATGGCCTTCCCTCCGGATGTCCAGGCTGCCTCATCATGCGTTCTGCACCGTGTGCAAAACAGACATCGACATCAGTCACAAAGGGGCAACAGGTAGCGTATACAGTCCCACACACAAATACTCCCCACCCCCATAAACATAATGATATTAAAAATAAAAGAATGATAAAAGAAGATAAACGTTCATAGTGTAGATAAGATAGCCAATCCCTCCCATTAAGTGGGGGCAGTTAAGTTAGTTAGACAAGTTGTGGAATGGCTAGAAATCTAGAAGGTTTTAGACAGGTGATTTAGTGCTGACTAACGTAAGATAAAGGTAACAGTTAGGGTATTTTTTGCATTTTTTTTAGCCTAATTGAATTTATGAACTTTAAAATTGACCTTGACATCATAACAGTCCAGCTGTGACAAGTGGTTAATGAGTCTACTACGGTGGCCGAGAGAGCTCAAAGTGCTGCAAATAATAAAACACATGCAAATTAAAAAAAGCACATGCAAATTTAAAAAAACACATGCAAATAAAAAAAAAAAACATGATCATCAGTTTGACAACACATGTGCCGCAAATCCTCAAAACACATGCAAACACAAAAGCGCGCTGCATATACAAAAAGCGCTGCAAAGAGCACAAACCACAACGGAAATATTTCAAGGGGAACCCAAAAAGTGACGGACCCTACTAGGACGTGCGTCCAAAACCAATTCAACTCACCCTTCACTGATCCCTATTTAGTGTACGGCATTTGAGTGCACAATGTGTTCACAATCATGAAATACTATAAAAACTGCCAACAAAAATAAACAAGTGTACATTGTTTCATGTATTTATTATTTTTAATAAAGTGTTTTTCAGTTTGCTAGAAGCAACGCTCACAGATGACGCGGTCGTTATGATGACGTCACATTAGTGCGCCACAGATGATTAACGAATATTTTTAAATCATCCACTAAATTATCATCTCTTAAAGTTAACAACAACGCCACATATTACACTTTTCTGTTAGAACACACATTACATGGAGTTAATGCCTACATAATATATTTTAATATTTTTTAGTTTGTGCTGTTGTCAAGTAGGGTCCTTCACTTTTTGGGGTCCCCTTGAAACATTTCCGTTGTGGTTTGTGCTCTTTGCAGCGCTTTTTGCATATGCAGCGCGTTTTTGTGTTTGCATGTGTTGTGAGGATTTGCAGCACATGTGTTGTCAAACTGATGATCACTTTTTTTTTTTTTTATTTGCATGTGCTTTTTTTAAATTGCATGTGTTTTATTATTTGCAGCGCTTTGAGCTCTCTCGGCCACCGTAGTCTACGGATCCTTTACAAGTCTTAAATTTCATAATGTAAAAATAAGGCCTTAAATAGCATTAAAATGTCTTTAATCCTATCTTTTTATAAAAGTTTTTTGTCAAAGCTCTATTTGAACTTGTGCATAGTATAACATGTTGCAAGACTCCTTTAAAATCTGGCAACATTTCCTTTTGGAGGGGGGGGGGGGGGGGGGTGGTGTACTAAAATTCTTCAAGGTTGGCAGGTCTGCTATACATGTAAGGCTGCATTTTTCAATAAAAATTGGATTTAAAATTAGATACAAAAAAATGCCAGGTTTGTTGTGCTTGCTTCTATTGTAGTTCTATGATACTCTTCCGTAACTGACATATAAAGATACAGTAAAGCAGAAATAGTCAGAGCAGTATGTTAGTACGACTTCAGCTTATCTATACAGACAAATCCAACACTATCTCATGACCAATTCGTACGTATTTTACGAGGTGACTGATTTGTAGTACCTCAGTCGTATGAATTAGTACAATTTGGGTCACGGTAGGTTCAGGGTCGGGGTTATGGGTAGCTTATTGGTATGAATTCAACTCAAATATGTATGATTTATCAAAAATTAGCCACCTCGACAAATGCGTACGAATTCCTGTGAGATCGGACTGGACAAACCACGTATTGTACACAATATGAGCTACTGTTCAGAAGGTAAAATTTTCAATATTTTTGAAAGAAGTCTCTTCTGCTCACCAAGGCTGTGTTTAAAAATACAGTAAAAACAGTAATATTTGGAAATAATATTACAATTTAAATTTGAATATGTGATCAAAGCTGAATTTTCAGCATCATTACTCCAGTCTTCAGAGTCACATGATCCTTGAGAAATCATTCTAATATTCTGATTTGCTGCTCAAGAACCTTTTCTGATTTTTCTGAAGAATAATAAAACAATTATATTTTAAAACTTACATCTGAAGCAACACAACCCGTCTCGAAATGATTCTCCTATTATTCTCTAGATAATCTAATCAGTATTATTTTAGTATAAACCATTTTTTTGTTTTTAATTTAAGTGTAAGTCATTTTCTTATACGCATTTGTCATTTTTGTTTTTCAAATTTCTATTTAGCTTTATTTTATTTAGGCTTTACCAATTATACTACTTCAAAATAAACTTATTTTACCTTTAAATTAGCATCTAACTTAAGTTTTTTTTTAAGTTTAAATTTTTCATCTAATATTTCTATTTTATTTCAATTAATAAACATCTTTTGTTTCAAATCAGTGGTTCGAAGCGCCAAAGTCACGTGATTTCTGTAAACGAGGCTTCGTTACGTCATAAGTGATTCGAAATTTCAATAGTTCACGTGACTTTGGCAGTTTGATACGCGAACTGAACCACTGATTCGAATCAAAAGATTCGTAAAGCTTCATGAATCAGTGTTTTGAAATCGTCCATCACTAGATATTGTTGAAAAGTCGTCATTTTGTTTTTTTGGCGCACAAAAAGTATTCTCGTCGCTTTATAATATTAAAGTTGAGCCACTGTACTCACATGAACTGATTTAAATATGTTTTAGTGTCTTTCTGGACATTGAAAGTGTTCATTATCTTGCTGTCAATAGAGGAATCACTGAACCATCGGATTTCATCAAAAATTAACGAAGATCTTACGGGTGTAGAACGACATGAGGGTGAGGAATTAATGACAGAATTTTCATTTTTGGGTGAACGAACCCTTTAAAACACATCCTAAAGCAGGTACAAGGACACTGTTCCCGCCTCTATATAGCTGAGGCTGCTGTGATTGGCTGATGAAGCAGTCAATCTCTTGAAGCGCTCAGGTAGAATACGGCACCGGTCGCAGATGTTAGTCCTTCAGCTGAAGGGTGTCATTTTTTATAGACTATAATTATTCGCGCACAGAGTGCAGCTTCTGCCGAAGAGCATTTTTACATTTATCATCCATGCTAAGAATAGCATTCCCAACACAGCAGAATCACAACGCTAATGCTGACTACTGCGAACGTCCATGATCAAAGGCCTGGGAAACATGCACATCATGTAAATATGCATCTCCGTTGGCCCCGTTTTTCCCTGCAGAACTTAGTCTCGTCCGTACAGAAGTTGCGTTTCGCAAGGCCGTCTCTCAAACTCACTCTGACGCACACAATGCTGTTATTGTACAAGCGAACCCGCTGTGTGTTGCTGTGTGTGACGGGCCGTCTGTGCTGAGCTATTTGTGTGTGTGTGTGTGTGCGCGAGAGCTCAGAGGTGATATATAACCATCATAATCGCAGTCATTACAGTCTCTGATGAGAACACTGCCTGAAGAGGACTGAAAGAGAGAGTTTAAATGCATATAACATGATATCCACACTGACTAGTGCTGCACCTAAGCTGATATCTATGAATATTTTGCTCAAAAAAAAAATAACATTTTCATTTTATATTTCATCAGAATTATTGGACTTTCACTTTTCCTACGTACATTTGCATGGTTTATTTGACCTCATCTAGTTTCCTAATGTGTTATATTATCATATAAATTAACACTCTCTACGTTATGAAAACTGGTACAAAAAAGAAGCTGCTCTCTAAAGCTAAACCAGTGACATTCCTAATATTAAAGTGCCCGTATTATGCAATTTTAGGAGGCCTCTTGCAATAGGTTTACATGCATCCAAGGTCAAAAACACTTTCATTTTCTCCTAATGTACATTGCTGCATTACTTTTTTTCTCGCAGTGTCAATAAAGGATTCAGGCTCTCTAAACCCCTCCTTTTCAGAGAGCCTACTCTGCTCTGATTGGCTGGTGTCGGTTTTACCGTATCAATTCCAGTCCCAGTCCAGAACATAACACGTCTATAAACTCTTCCGGTCTCTGCTACAACTACAGTGTTTGAGGGCGAGGCAAAGTAGGTGTTGATAATGAAGAACATTAGTTGATATTATGTAAATTTGTGATAAACTTAGGGTTTGTGCAGTGGGACTGGAATTACTGGTGAATCGTTTCAGGCAGTTCCTTTGGGAGACAACAACTCAATCTGCACTTTGCACACATTCACAAACAGCTATATTACATAATACATTAAAGGTAATGTCCGAAAAAAAAAGCATAATATCTCCAACAATTATATATTATGTTAACGTTTTAAACAACAAAAAAAATCGAATTTGAATTTTGGCATAGAAGTCGTGTGGATTTTTTCAGAAACAACGTTCGGATTTATTAGAGTTCATCACTGATGTTTGGTTGCAGATTTAATCACACCAAATGACGGTGTGACAAGCTGGTTGTGGCAAGCAGGGCGGGGCTGAGAGCCGTGGGAACGGAGCGAGTGCTAATGTCTCGTTACTTTCCCATGGCTCTCGGCCCAGCCCCGCTTGCCACATCGGTATTTTTCAATCACCAGCGCTTTTTTCCAAAGCAGAGGAGGCATG
Source organism: Opsariichthys bidens (assembly GCA_037194245.1). Classification (NCBI taxonomy): domain Eukaryota; kingdom Metazoa; phylum Chordata; class Actinopteri; order Cypriniformes; family Xenocyprididae; genus Opsariichthys; species Opsariichthys bidens. Next base: position 27,293,501 of record CM074283.1, read on the forward strand.
TGTGCATGGATGCCTGTTTTAGAATATTAGGTAATACACTGGGCAAAAAATGCATCCATTTAAGGGAAAAGCTCTGATTGGATGATTTAAATTATTGATGTCTGGCAACTGCAAGCATGAAAGCTAGATGACAGGTCAAATTAAAATAAAATATTTTCAGCATAAATAATCATAACTTCTCATACTGTTTTTTGAGTTTCCCACTGCAACCATTGCATTTTTAAGACGGTGTGACAAACCATAATTTGTTTAAAGGCACAATATGTAATTTTCGCCTCTAGAGGTCGCTTATTCTAAACAAAGGCGTAGCTTGATGACGCCTTGATTTCTCAGGATCATGAGAGGTGTCGTCTTCACGCCTACAGCTTGTGGAAAAGAATCCGATGGGACTCAGTAAGAAATCATATTAATGGATGAGCTAATGAACTTTTATTATGCCATAGTCGCCGCTTTCGCTTCTTATGTGGGGAAACACAGAGCTGTTTATCATATTAGATTCATTTGAGTGTTGAAAGTTATTATAATGCTTCTCTGTGTTCACTTGTTGCACACTGCAGTAAGATAGATCGATATTAGTTGCGGTAAAACATGGTATTTCCGGTAAATCAAGAAAATGAGATTTAAACAATAAAACTTACTGTGTTGAGTTATATAATAATGATCAGATTTCTGTCAATGAATGTATCCAAACAGTTGCTCACATGTATAATAAAACACAATATTTTAAAACATCATTAGTGTTTCCATGGTTTCTGCAAAATAAAAACGGAAATCGAGGGTAACGCAGGTATGACGTCACTGATAGCTTAAAATTGCTTATTCCTCTGGATTTAAACATTCTGTGATAATGTAAGTACACAAGTCAACAAATTATATTGCTATAGTGGTTTTTGCATATTTTAATTACATATTGTGCCTTTGAAAGAGTGTTAGCACACCAAGATGGATAAAAATGTCCTTGCATAATTCATATATTCAAATGTTTTATCAAAAACATGCACAGATAAATATAGCTGTTTATCGCTATATTGGTGCATTCAAATTTTAATACATATTCCTTCATGTAAATTTTGTGGAAAAACCTTGTATTATACTGTATTTTCACTTTTCACATTAAACATTTTCACTCTTAATCGTGTAGCTTAATTAGCTACAGTACAGTATTGTTATTAACTAAAACTAAAATAAAAACCTGTGTGTTGTCAAAGCAACATTTCTATAAAGTTGACTTGACATACTAAAATATATTAATAAATATTAATAAAGAATGTAATAGTATAAAAATAATAGTAAAACATTCTACATCTGTTTGGTTGAAGAATTATCCCATTTCAAGTGGTTGCAGAGGAAATACACAAATATCAAGATTATAACGAATATTGTCAAATATTTATTGTGGAAATATTCAGTTTTAGCAACAATTCCCAACAGCAACCTAGTGAAATCGCCCTGCTTTGACACAATGTGCAACTCTTTTCATGTGGAGGTCAAAGCGGCAGATGACGCTTGTGTTGAGAGGGACGTTAAAGCCCTGACGCGAGTCATGTGAAAGGGCCTTTAGATGTTCACAAACACACTCACACATTATCTCCGACAGTCTTTGTGTGCATGACGAAACAGTTGCGTTACATTCATCCAATTAAAAGAGACAAAGAAGACAAAGAACAGCATAAAACAAAAGATCTTGCGTGCCGCTCACGCACTCTTCTGCATTCAGCACGACTCTTTACACAGATCACGCTCGCATTAAAAACATGCATTTCTTCAACGGAGAGTGCACACTCGTGCCCTGAGGTCAGCAGGTTAATGTCAGCAATGTCCATCTCCTATTGGCTGCGAGCCGCAAAGGATCGTGGGATTTTTTCCCTGGAGCGATGGCACTCTCTTTATATTTCTCTTCTTTATCTCCAAATGAATTGCGCTACCCAGCTGACATTTGTGGAAACTCTACTTATGAGTATCAAATTTTGTCAAATTTGACCACAAACTTTAAAACTCAACTAGATTAGAGTGGTGATCGCTCACTTGCCACCACAATGAAAGAGCACCATGGGTTTTTGCCAGCACAAATTACACGCCAAAGTTTAACACTCCGAGTCAGGGGTTTGTTTTGCCTTAGCAAACACCACCAATGAACGTCCACTTCAATCACAGTAAACAGCTCATCTACAGTCTCTGCAGACGCGTATGGGCAGCTGCGCTCGGAGAAAATATTAAACCGATTCTACAGAACAGAAGTCACTATTCATGACAGACAGCGAGGTTAAGAACTGCGCGTGAACTCTCGGCCTGGCTCGAAGATCCTCTCTTATACTTTTTTTGTCACTCCTAACACAAAAACACACACATTCACGGGTCGATGTGTGAAAAGTGTGAGCGCTGTGTGAAAAATGAGACTGACCTGCTGAACTGTACCAGACAAATCCAAGCAGCATCATTCTGGGGATCACAGCTAAATCGGGTTATGTTTGTGTACATGCTGGAGACAATGTGAATGATTCTCAGTAAAGTCAACACAGTTTACAATACAGTATATATATTAGAGCTGCAACTAACGATAATTTTTTCTGTCGAATAATCTAACGATTATTTTTTTCGTTTAGTCGGCTAATCTAACGTGTTTTTTTTTATTAATCTAGTGATCTTTTTTTACGTAAGAAGTTAGAAGTAATTTATCAGTTCATTGAGGTGTAGAAACACTGAGACACGCCGTTATGTAATAATACGATTTGATTTTGATTATAAATAAGCCACTTATGTGTGTCGTCCAGTGGGAGACATTTGAACTTTAAAATGAAGAGCGTCAAAGACTTTCTAGACAGTCTTAAAGGAACTTTGATAGTGTTCAAGCCATTGAACAAACGTCTCCTGAACCATGTATTTTTCCTCTTACGCTGTCTGTAATGCAGGGAGTCTTGTGATTGGTTGTCAAGCCAGCTAATTAGAATTTAGCAGCCTCATCTCTGATTGGCTGGAATTTTGGCACATTGTAACGCTGGTTTGTGTTGAGCAGGCGAGCGGTCGGCGCTTAGCGAACGCGAAGGAGCGCGAGCAACTGAAAGCTTGCACGTGCGAAAGAGAACGTCCGCGCACATCCGAATAAACTTCTTTGAAATGCAAAACTGATTTTCGTTCGCTCGAAATATTTTCTTATTTGCGAGACGAAGATTTTCTCCTCGACTCAGTTCCGCTCAAAATATGATCTTGCGTGTGCAAAAATTTGGCAGAGATCCCATTCCATCGGTGGTACGCCATTTCGGTTCTGCAAAGGGAACAAAGGACCATTTTATTTGGCCTCTGTTTAAAGTATTCCCATACTTTTGATAATCGTGGTCTAGGTTTTTGTGATGGAATGGAACTTTCTCCGTTCCCAGGAGCAGAAGCCGCCATTACGCCAGATGAATGTAAACAGTGTAACGTGTAATCGATGACGTTGACGCGTCATTGCAGCACTAATGTATATATATATATATATGTATGTATAAGCAGTCATTGGTCTAGCGTTTCATTATATGATCAAGCTCTTATTCATGTAAATGCTTTTAAATCATTCAGGCATGACAAGACACAAAAAAGAATGTTATGCGGTAATGGCGCACTGTCTGATGGACATACACTATTCGATTGTGCTACCAACACTATATTTGCATCATTTCAACGGTAGGTTTAGGGTAGGGGTAGGTAAGGACATTAAAAAAGCCTCAAACCACATGAATATGATGCTGGAAGCATTTACCGCTGTTGAATTGTTCTACCCAAAACCGGTCGCATTGAGTTCTCTTTCACGCTTGAACGGACGAAAACATAAAATCATGCCTTAAATGAGTTAAAGTTTTAAATGAACACAATGAGTTGTGAGAAACTTGGATGCTGATCTGCATCATGTGCAGCAGGTCTTAAAGTGACAGCAGCCTGATAAACAAACTGCAGTTTACCAGAAAAATGTGCAATTATTTTAGTTATTTTTTTAATCTATTGACAGCACTAATATATATATATATATATATATATATAGTGCCCTAACTGAAGTATTGGAACAGTAAAGAAAAAATTGCTCTATTAGCTGTTCTGTCAAGACATCTACAAATATGATTAAAATATTAATATGATGTAGGAGTAAAGAATATCATATTTTGTTATTAACAGTTTCAACACAAAATGTTTTACCAACCATGAAGTACAGCACTTTTAAGCCCCGATCAGACAGAACGCATTTTTTGCAGTGAGAAGCGCCTTTTTAAATTGTTTTCTATGGGCTCGTGTTTTTGCAGGAACGCTCCGAGCGCCTGAAATTGAAGAAAAAGCAACTAAGAGCAGTAAAGCGCCTGACGCCATTTGCATTTTTTCCCCATGGTCCAATCGAATGAATGGAGAGGCGGGCCTTCCGTTGCTCTGATGAATGTTTCCAGTCCTTTGGACACTGCAAAGATGGAGCCCTTTGCTTGTATATATATATTTTTAAGTTTCTGCTAATCAGACAGTTTAACAGCAAACCAAAGAGTACACTGACAGGACAGCTGATTTAGTCGTTGCCTAGCAACATAAAAAACCGCCTCACGTTTTCAGACCTGAAAAGCGCGTTCAGTCTGATCGGGGCCTTAGAGTTTCATCCATTGGAACGTAAAGTAAATGTAAAAGTGTAAAAGCTAATATTTAGTTGTAAATCCCTTGTATGCAATCACCATAGACATCACCAAACTCTTGCTTTCACACACTGAAATCCTTTTCCAGGCCTTTAATGCAGCCATTTTCAATGGTTGCTTGCTTTGGGGAGTTTCTGCCTTTAGTCTCCTCTTGTTAAATAGGATTTAAATCTGTAGAATTGGCCAATCTAAGACCCAACATTTCTTTACCATGATAATCTTGATTGATTCGGCCATGGGTCATTGTCCTGTTGACTTTTGAAACTCTTCCCAGTGAGTCTGGTGGCATTTTCTTGAACACTGGTAGGCAAGATCCTTTAGCACGCTTCTGAATTCATTCTTCTGCTGCCATCAATAAAGATGAGCGAGCCTGTTCCAGAGTGCCTCCTCCATGCTTTCCAGATGAGGTTGGATAATTTGCAGCTTCTTTTTTTTCTCCACATTTTTGCTTTCCCACTTTGATGAAGGTTAATCTTTGTCTCATCTGTCCTGCTCTAAAACTCTACTGTGTTTTTTGCAAATTCTAATTGGCTTTCCTATTTTTGGTAGTGATTAGATGTTTGATCTTGCTGCGGATCCTCTGTAATTCTGTTGGTGAAGTCTCCTGCGAACAGCAGATTGTGAAACCATGACCCTGGCTTTCTGATGATTTCACTGACAGTTATTTTAGAGGTTTCTTTTCTCATAGCACTTGTCATTTGTCGATCATCATCTGCTGTTGATTTTCTCAGCTGAAGATTGACAGTGATATCTATCTTTTTCAGGACAGTCCAAGTCAGTCTTCAATTTCACCAGCTGAAGAGGAGACTAAATGCAGAAACTCCCCAAACCAAGAAACCATAGGAAATGGCGGCAATAAAGACCTGGAAAAGCATTTCAAAGTGTGAAAGCAAGAGTCTGGTGATGTCTATGGCTTGCAAATATTAGCTTACATTTGCTTTAAGTTAAATCGTCCCAATACTTATGCTCACATTGCAGAGGGAAACTCAAAAAGTCACAGCTAACAGAGCAATTTTGTCTTAACTTACTTATGAAGGGCACTATATATATATATATGTGCTGCAAAACGATTAATCGTGATATATATATATATATATATATAGACTTTTTTCAAAAAAATAAAATTGTATCTACCACAAATTTTTGCATAAAATTGAGGACGGGATTATATCATGAACCAATTGGATCATGCAGACAGGTGCTACACAGGAGGAGGATGTGAAAAATAAAAGGGTTTGATGATGTCAGCAGAAGTGGGAAGTTGTTCCATGGATTTATTTAAGGTAATTTAACCAATGAATCGCTTGCAATAACACATATTAATAAAATAAATAATAGTCCATTTTGATTTTATGCAGACTTTAAGAGTGCACCCCTAGACGTCTGATTTTCTTTCCTAAATCACACTGCTCTCTCTCTCTCTCTCTCTCTCTGGCCTGCTGTTTGTTTGACACACAACACAAACTCGGCGGCAAGAGAGACGGCTTTAGCTAATGGCTTTTTAATGGGCTGCTGGGTTTCTTGTGTCTCCAAGCTGATGGCCACCACTTACCCTAAGCACACAAACACACTCACACGCGGCATACAAACGGAGTCATTCCCACTTTGTCTTGTCTCCTTAAAGTGACTTAGAAACCTCACTCCTCTAACGACGTCCTGCTCTTCAGCAGACTGGAGTCACATATGAACTCTGATTCCATTACGGACTCATAAAACACTCTGCAAAGACCGAGACACAAGACAGATGCTCTCTAATTTCATAACTCGACATTACAGCACACATTCACACAGATGGAAATGGGAAAATGCTTTGCATTGTAATAATAGAGTGATGAATACCAAATTTAGGACAGAACTTCCAGTAAATCCCGGTGCAAGAGCACAATCGTGTTACGTCATACATGAAACCATCAAAAGAATGAGAAAAATATATTTTAGAGGACAAATTTACTCTGAAATGACAATCACTGACTCACTCTCATGCACAACTTTCTTTCTTCCATGCAAAACAAAGTGATTTGTGCTGTCAATCTCTAAAAAGCTCTATAAGAGTAGTTCATATGACTCAGGCACGATTAGTCCAAGTCATATGATAGATTTGTGTGGTAAACAGACCGAAATCGAAGTTGTCGTTCAATGAAATCTCGCAGCTCTCAAATTTCATTTGTGCTTGTGCCTACTCAAACTTGGCATAATATGTCAAGGATGACACTTGGCAGAGACATTGTGTGAAAGTCATGAGGGTTTGGAATGACATGAGTGTGAGTATATGATGACGGAATATTAATTTTTGACTGCAGTAAACAATTTTGACTGCCAATAAAATAAAACGCATGCAAGGCAATCGTCAAACGAAATACTTTCAACAAACATGTTTCGACATAAACCTGAAACGCATATATATTGTAAAATATTGCAATAGCCTACTACTATGCATTTAAAAAATTAGGTTACACTTTATTTTAAGGTGTGTGTGTTACAGTGCACACACTTAAGTACTGTGCAATAATCATTAAATAGGGTTAGGCTGAGCGTTTGGTTTAGGGTTAATTGCATGTAATTATGCGTAATTTATAGTAATGTGTAACAATGGCACTGTAAAAACAGTGTAATCAAAAATTATTGTCTGCATTGAATGGAAAACTGGCTGTGAATCCCCGAGTGTTTCATTGAAATCTCCCGCTGGAATCCGCAATAATTCCACTTCTTAAATAACCTGTCAGGCGGGAGAAACAATAAAATAATGTATTAACCGAAAAAGCTTTGCAGAGACAACAGTTTACTTACTAAAAAAGTCACATTACGAGCCAACGTGCATAAATGCGCGCGAAATCACTGTCACGTGAGGAAGTCTCGCTAGCTATATTAGCCTACATTGCTCCAATCAGAATCGGATAATAGATCTATGCTTCGTGAAAAACTTAAGTAGCCTACAGTCAATAACTATTTATCTTTATAGATATTTCACAAATCCTTTTTTTGGTAAATGTATTTCAAATGATGAATTTCTCAGTGCAAGAGACTGCGCCCCGACAACTGACAGAAAATGTCCACGAATAGGCTAAAAGTCCATCAAAAACTAAATAATTTCATAATAATCTATCCGAAACTCTTTTTTTTTTTTTGACAGCATAAACCATAATAAGCTCAGAAAATTGTATTATATAGCCTATTAAGAGCCTATAGGCTACTCTACCCTAAATATGCCATTAGAACCATTTTGAGTTCTATTAAGTGCTCATTTCTTAAAATTACCTTTTTTTTCTTAGAGTGAAGAACATTTTCATAATCTTAACCCTTATCCACTCAAATGAACCTTTAGAGCAATGCAAATGCTTTATGGACGTTAAGGGTTCTTCATAAATGCCAATAATAATAATAATAATAATAATAATAATAATAAAACTTTTGGGCTACTCCTAATGCTGTGGCTTTGAGGTCTCAAATTCCAGATCAGACCTCAATTTCAAATGACTGAAATGTTTTGCATAAAACATTGCCAAAACATGCACACACGTAGAGAAATACAGTAATAAAAGAGTAATAACGTCCCGATGACGTGAATAAAAAAATAGTGGCAATATATATATATAGGTAGGTAGATATAATTAATTTACCATTATATAGTGTATATATATATATATATATATATATATATATATATATATATATATATATATATATATACATATACATAGAGGCATTATAATGGTAAATTAATTATAATAAAAATAAAAACTTAAGTCTATAATGAATTGGTTATCTTACCTTGCGCGTCAACTATTTGGAGCTGAACCCACAGAAAGAGAAGCACTAATCCCAATCCAAATCTCTGACGTCCGTTTTTCCCCATGACTTTGGAGTTTGGAAAACTCCTCAGCGCGGAATATTCGTTCCCTCGTCGGTTTGGTTCAGCCGTGATAAAGGAGCTGCTGCGGTGGTTAACGGAGGAGCGACGCCGTTACGCGTCCCAAGTTCAGCGAGTGTTCCTCTCGGAGAGATCGGGAGAAGGTCCCGGGACTGGAGGATTGGAGCGGTAACGGAGGTGAGGAGCGATGCGCCGCCGCCCTCTAGCTCTCATCTACGCGCGCTCTCCACAGACGCGCTCACACTCCTGTGCATGAGTTGGTCATTAGTTCAGAGCGCGCACTCACTCACTGTATGATGGTGTGTTTGTGCGGCTTCTGTCTCTGTGTTCAGAGGAGCTGGAGATCGGGGTTTCGGGTTCCAGCATCCAGCTGCATGCATGTGCGCTCGGCGCTCGCCGAATATGAGCAGCGTGAGTGCCGTTTCTCGGTTTAACCCGCATCCAGCTGCCCGCCTCTGCCCTCCACCGGCTACTGCGAACACTAGGACCGGATTCACCGACGGATCTTCTACTGAAATACACCTGATCTGACTCTAAACATGATTTTCAAGGTGTTTAGTCAGTCATCAGGGTTGGGGAGTAACGAAATACAAGTAACTTAGTCATGTATTTAAAATACAAAATTTGAGGAAGTGTATTTCATTACAGTTACATTTTAAATGGGTGGTAATCAGATTACAGTTACATCTGAAAAGTGTTTTAGATTACCAAAGTGATTACTTTGAGTTTTAATGTCATTTAAACAGCGATTGGTGATTCTCTGACTCTGACCGTCTGAAAAAGCCGAGTTAAGTTTCAGCAACATTTTAATACTCTTAAGAGGGATCATAAAAATGTTGTTGTTTTTATTTAGTTCTGTCCTGAACAAGACAAAGTGACTGAATTTATTAAAAAAAAAACATTTGCCCAACTGTCAACTGAACTGTCCTGTCATGATTGTTTGTGAGTCGTTTTATAATTCACTCGTCACTGCAACTTTTTCTCACAATTTGTTTGCATTTCACAATTCTGACTTCTTTTTCTCAGAATTGCGAGATTTAAACTCACAATTGCAAGTTATAAAGTCAGAATTAGGAGATTAAAACTTGCAATACTTGCAAAACTTTTTTTCTTGCAATTGTGAGTACGTGAGTTTATATCTCATAATTCTGACTTTTCTCAATATTGCGAGTTTATATCTCATAATTCTGACTTTATTTATATCACGCAATTCTGAGGGAAAAAGTCAGAATTGTGAGATAAAAACTTGCAATGACCTTTTTTGTGTTTGTTCCACACTTATTAGTATTCCAAAGTATTCTAAAGTATTTAGATTAAGTAACTAAACTTGAGTAATGTAACGAAATACGTTACAAATGACTTTTTAAAGCATGTATTTTGTAATCTGTAGTGAAATACATTTTAAAAGTAACCCACCCAGCCCTGTCAGTCATATTAAATTATATTCTTCTTAATAATAAAACAAGTTAATTTAGATGTTACCACATGGAGTATTGAGTGTTTACACTCTTAAAAATGAAGGTTCTTTATTGGCATCAATGATTCCATGAAGAACCTTTAACATCCATGGAACAAAACGTTCTTTCTAGTGGAAAAAGTTACACTTTATTTTAAGGTGTTTTTGTTACACTGTAATTACACATTTAAGTATCGAGTATTATTAGCTACATATACTTACTATAGGGTTAGTATTAGGGCTTGGGTTGGTTTTGGGTTAGTTGCATGTAATTAGGCATAATTTATAGTTATTACTATGTAACAAATGTAACAATGACACTGTAAAATAAAGTGTTACCAAAGTTTCTTTAGATCATTAAAATCTGAATTGTTCTGTGACTGAAAGGTTCTTTGAGGAACTGAAAATGTTTTTTTTTTTTTTTTCTATGGCATTGCTGTAAAAACCTTTTGGAACAGTTTTGTTAAGAATGTGCATTACTAAAGAATTTTAATTTGCATAAGCCAGCAGCGTTCAAACCGTAATCTAAACATGCATGCAGCAACCAGACATCATTTTCATCGAGAGCTTTCCGGACAGTGAACCTTCAAAAACCTGCAATGCATTTAGTCAATTACCCAGAGAAACTTTCAAATCAAGAACATAAGCGATTTATTATAAAACAGCTATAAATACTCGCAGTAGTGCAAATGCCAAGTTTCAAGATTAAACTAGTACAGACCAGAATGTATTTATAGAAAGTGTGCTGTGGTTTAAGTGCTCACACAAGTCTGTGTCTTCAGCTGTTTCTTGAAGGATGTGATGGCCTCGGCAGATCGGGTGGAGACCGGAGGATCCTTCTACCAACAGGAAACAAAGAGAGCGAAGGTTTTGATAAATGACATTCTACGTCATTATAATGGAAAGACTGTGTGCCACTCGCTCACTGATCGTAGAAGACGGGAAGGATCGTACACTTTTTGAGGTAGAAGGTTGTAAGCCTTGAATTTGATGAGTTTGTTAGAGCTGAATGAGCCCGTAAAGGACAGAGTTGGGGAGTAACAAAATACTTAGTTACGTATTTAAAATACAAAATTTGAGGAAGTGTATTTCATTACAGTTACATTTTAAATGGGTGGTAATCAGATTACAGTTACATCTGAAAAGTGTTTTAGATTACCAAAGTGATTACTTTGAGTTTTAATGTCATTTAAACAGCGATTGGTGATTCTCTGACTCTGACCGTCTGAAAAAGAGGAGTTAAGTTTCAGCAACATTTTAATACTTTTAAGAGCGATCATAAAAATGTTGTTATTTTTATTTAGTTCTGTCCTGAACAAGACAAAATGACTGAATTTATAAAAAAAATTGCCCAACTGTCAACTGAACTGTCCTGTCATGACCTGATGATCCACGACTGTTTTCATGTTTTGAGAGTCATTTTATAATTCACTCGTCACTGCAACTTTTTCTCACAATTTGTTTTTGCATTTCACAATTCTGACTTCTTTTTCTCAGAATTGCGAGATTTAAACTCACAATTGTAAGTTATAAAGTCAGAATTGGGAGATATGAACTGGCAATACTGACTTTTTTTTCTTGCAATTGTGAATTTAGTATGTGAGTTTATATCTCATAATTCTGACTTTTCTCAATATTGTGAGTTTATATCTCATAATTCCGACTTTTCTCAATATTGTGAGTTTATTTCTCATAATTCTGACTTTTCTCAATATTGCGAGTTTATATCTCATTATTCTGACTTTATAACTCATAATTGCAACTTTATATCACGCAATTCTGAGGGAAAAAGTCAGAATTGGGAAATAAAAACTTGCAATGACCTTTTTTGTGTTTGTTCCACACTTATTAGTATTCCAAAGTATTCTAAAGTATTTAGATGAAGTTACTAAACTTGAGTAATGTAACGAAATACGTTACAAATGACTTTTTAAAGCATGTATTTTGTAATCTGTAGTGAAATACATTTTAAAAGGAACCTACCCAGCCCTGATAAAGGACGTGACTTGGTTTCTTCTGACAGATTGAATATTAAATGCATGATACACTCTAATTCACGGTATAGTAGAAGAAACTTGAAAAGAATTCTCTTATTTATACTCTTATTGCATAGGGTTTTTTTTTTACAAAATACACTCAAACAACATGAAACATGACTAAGAGTAACAATCAACTCACTGATCATTTTAAGTAAAGAAATGATCAACCCAACAGTGTAAATAAAACTGGCAAATGGTCAAATTCAACTATTAAATGATTCATGCCCTGGGGCGAATGGGACTGAATCACAAAACTATTTTATCTTCGGCCTAGGTCTATTTGAACTAAAAAATGCATAAATTCAACGTACCTGCTGTGGTTGTGGTTTGACTTTAGTTAAACATCAGAGTATGCTACTTGTGTTCATGAAAGTTGAAAAAAGTTAATCTTTTTTAAGATGCTACACAAAATCAATCAATTGATCAATAAATAAACACACATTTGTTGTTGTCATATAGTTATTTTTATATTCAATAGGCCTATGTGTGTGTATATATATATATATATATATAGAGAGAGAGAGAGATGCTATAAAATAAGCATATGATAATTAGATGTTTCCATTAATCTTACATTGATTAAGTGTGTGTGTGTTTATTGCAGTAATTATTGTAATATTCTTGTTTTTCTATTGCAGAACATAACCTATAGAAACAATTAAACCAAACAGAGGATAGAGTTCACAACACAACAGGGCTGTAACCGCCATAGACAGAGAGGAAGACAAGTCCCCCCCCAATAATTAGAAAAATTAGCCAAATTGCCCCCCCCCCCCCCCCCCCCTCTCTCTCCTGCCCTTCTTGCTCCACTCTGCTGCACTTCATTACGCAGCTCTCTGTATGTTGTCAAAAAGGTTTAAAAGTTACATTTTTACTCTGGTCTGCTTTAGCAGTCTAACAGCGCTCGTCAAAGTCAAAATGATTGAGATGGCCAATCAAATCAAAGTAGGCGGGGTTTACCGTTCAGACGCAGAGTGTGAATTTCGAAGCGGGAAGCATCAGTTTAACGCTGAAAGAGAGTGAGGAAAGACGGTGAAACAAGTAATACATGTCAGCTGTTTTGCGATAAAAATGTTAAAGGGGTCATTGATTATGATTTCACTTTTTTTTAAACTTTAGTTAGAGTTGCGGTTTGAGCATAAACAATGTCTGCAGTTACAACGAAGGGAGATATTTTCTTCTAAAGGAATCTCAAAAGAAGTTTAATTTTTAAGGACTACAACAAACAGCTGCTAGGGACTACAACAAGCTTCTTCCTGGGTTAGTGACTTCACTAACCCTAAAATTTACATGAACCGCGCCCCCAAGAACACTCAACAAAGGGGGCGGGGCCATGTTGGGCTGCTTTAGAGAAGAGGAAGAGTTGTTGTAGTAGAGTGTTTGTTGATGTTGATGTGTTGACTGTTTCATAAACGCTGGATTTGAACAAGAGATGAACATGACGACACATGCTAGTCGATGAGTTGTATCAACTCCACAGCAACTACATACATTTATCCACTAACCGTTCAGAAACGTCTAAAAGTTGGAACTTCTTCCTGAGTCTCTCCATCAGTGTCGACTCCGGTTTGAACAATGTAAGGATGAACACAATCCTCATTTTGTCTGCGTGAGATTCCCAGCTTTGTTGTTGTTGAGCTGTTAAAGCTCCGCCCTCTTCTGGAAAGGGGATGGGGAGCAGCAGCTCATTTGCATTTAAAGGGACACACACAAAAATGGCGTGTTTTTGCTCACAACTAGGGGCAAATATGACAAGCTGTAATAAATGATCTGTGGGGGATTTTGAGCTGAAACTTCAGGCACATTCTGGAGACACCAGAGACTGATTTTACATCTTGCATAATAAGTTGCCTTTAAAAGGCAGACAGTAATATCCAGTGATGCAAACCACTCAACTTTTTTTACTCAAATATGGCCGTTTTAAATTGAAAATATGTATTTACGCGATTCACGTAATTCCTGAATGCGATCGATAAGAAAAGTGTTTTTTTTTTTTGAATTATTAACACAATAAAATAAGCAGATGTGCATATTTTTAATGTAAATATTGTTTTCAAATAGTTAAAAAAAAAAAAAAATATTATTTCCCAACCAGAATTAGACCTGGAATTTCTTTATGCTTTATATATATATATATATATAAAATGTTCAAGACATTTTTACTTGCCTTGCTACACAATGATGTACTCTTGCACATGTTAAATTTGCAGATTGTCAATAAACGGAAAGATGTGCATCGGATTCCAGGGAAGGAATCAATTCGCCAGCCAGTGAAACACACAATCACTTGTGGCATCACACCTACAAAAATCCAATAGCGATGAATGATATGCAGGCAAACGCACACACACACACACACACACACACACACACACGCATGCACATAGACTTGGACAAACACAATCTTCAGATAGCCCACTGTGCCAGCGTTATCTGTTGTTCATTCTATTCAACATGGCCATAACTGAGTCAGTGCCGCTATTGTGGAGATAATTCAGTTATGGCAGCGATATGATCGCACTACGTTTCTCCGGGGTAAGAAGTCTATCCCAGCATCCATTCCCCAAAAACATTCGCTATGCGCCCTCACGGGTTACAGAAGCAAGTATGCATCACAGTATTTGTATAGCAGTGAGATTGGGCTTCTCCTACAGTTTGTCGGATTCACTCTGCGGCAAAACTCCTCGCTTGACAGGCACTCAGCGTTCGGTGATTGGCATCCTGTCTGCTGTGTGTGTGTGTGTGTGTGTGCTGAGTTTGAGATTTCTTTTACAGTGACATCAGTACATTTAGCTTCAATATATAAAGGCCGAATTGAGTCACCTTGAAGAAAATTACCTCCATAAAATGAGTTTGTGATTGGATTCAGCCCATCACACACTCACACATACACACATCAATACTCTCTGAGTAACAGACACAGCAACGGGAGATCAAGAAATAAAACGAGCTGGTTCTGAACCGGGCTTTCGCTCACCCGAGGGTCACGTCAGCCCTTATTCGCCGGTGGACTTCATCAGCATGACAGAACTGTCATTTTAATGAAGCCGTGAGTCGAGTCGGGACCAGGGTCGCGGCGCACGCTCGGATGATAATCAGATGTGTACGAGTTCACACGCTCACATCTTCACGGTTAAAGTGCCAATATGTTTGTCCGTGACCCGCCACTGATGGTACAGCATCTGGCATGAGTCTTAAAATACAGTGTGTTGGTACACTATGTACAACAGGTTCTTTATTGGCATTTAATTAAGAAACTTTAACATTAATGGGATCTTTCCAGTGCACATGGATTCTTTATAGTGGGAAAAACGAGCACGTCTTAAGGTTATTAAAAAAAAATGTTTACTGACAGGTTCTTTCACACACAAAAAGAGGTTCTTTTATGGCATCACTGCAAAAACTTCCTTTCTTCAATGTCGAATCTTTAAGGGTTCTGTCAGGCGTTAGAACCTTTTTTGGGGTTCTTATGAGTTTCTTTCTTCTCTTGAACACTTGAGAAGATATTTTAAAGAATGCTGGTAGGGTTGGGGTTCACTGAAGCCATAGTATTTTTTTGGCTATGGAAGTCATTGGGGTTCAACACGAGGGTGAGTAAATGATGACAGAATTTTCATTTTGGGGTGTACTGTCCCTTTAAGACGTTTCTCCTTTTGGGATAAAGTGTTCTTTAAAATCGAGTCAGAAATCCAAGAGCGTTTCATTGCTTGAAAATTTTTTCAAACATGGCTTTTTAACACAACAGAGTGATGAAAAAATATTTAAATCACATTTGTTTTCCCCACAGACGATTCTGTAGTCACACGATCTTTTATCACGCCAGCATTATTGCATCTCAAAGATGTGACATTTGAGCGCATGAAGTGAGTACAAATACGGTAAAAACAGCAATATTGTGAAATAGTACGTCAATTTAAAATAATTTCAAATGTAATTTATTCCTCTGAATCAAAGCTGAATATTGAGCATCATTACTCCAGTCTTCAGTGTCACATGACCCTTCAGATATAATTCTAATATGTTGATTTGCTAATCAAGAAACATTTCTGATTATTACAAATGTTGAAAACATTCCTTAATATTTTTTTTTTTTTTGTGGAAACTGATACTTTTTCAGGGTTCTTTGATGCATAGAAAGTTCAAAAGGACAGCATATATCTTTTTTAACATTGTCATTTTTGATCAATTTAATGCATCCTTGTTGAATTAATTTCTTTTACATAAAAAAAAAAAAAAAATCAGTAGTGCATTTCATAAGAACACATGGCTAATTTTAAATGGCTGAAACTGTGTGGTTAATCAATCACAACAGAGGTCATCCTTAAAGCTACAGTAGCAAAAAAAAAAAGTAGCTTGATAACTCCATGAGTCAGAGTGAAAAATGCACATGACAAACTGAATTATGACTGTGTGTGGAAGAAACCTCGCCTTACAGTACATTACAAGTGGACTTGCAGGAATAACACGGTGCTACAAACATGTACGTCCTCTTTAAAGCAGAAACGAGTACAATAACTGTGCCAGCAGTGGCATCAGATACGCTCAAAAATTGGCTGTTTGTGTCAGAGTTGCTGGATTTAATGAGACATCGGTCTCTGAGAGAAATGCACGAACACACACATACGCCAACGCACACACACACACATTTGCCTGAAACATCAGCGAGTGATCAAAAGAAAACCTTGCTCCTTATGCTCATTTATTTTCTCATTTGCTTGCATTGCTCTATCTCTCTCCTCACGCTCTCCACCGTGTCCGTGAGTAAGTGTTTCTGCTCTCACTCCACATGTTGTTCTATCAATAATGAGCAGGTTTTCATATCGACAATAACCGGGTCTTTAAATGTCAAAACAGCTGCTACATAACAGTTTAATGCTTTAGCGATATTGTGAACAAACACCATTACACGGATCAATCACGGATTGATTGAAGCTGAACTGGGATTTAGAGCAGAAGGCAAATAAAAAGAAAAAAATTTAATTCGCAAGGATGCATTAAATTGATCAAATATGACAGTTAAATACTACTAAACTTTCTATTCATCAAAGAATACTGAAGATCAGAAAAACTAAAAACAGTGTCAAATCATTCAAATGATTTCTGAAGGATCATGTGACACTGGAGAAATGATGCTGAAAAGTGCTGAAAATAAATTATAGTTTAAAATATATTAGTATATAAAACACTTATTTTAAATAGTAATAATATTTCACAATATTACTGCTTTTATTTTTGATCAAATATACGGTGAGCAGAAGAGACATTAAAAAAATGACCCAAAAACCCTTTGAACGGTACATAAATGTTCACATTAACGCACAAAAGTCTATGAAACAAGAAATAAAAGTATGAATAAAAATAAGAGAATGAATATAAATAAAAAAAATCAATAAAAGACTTGATGGATGTTCATGTAATGATTGTTCAAGTGTTTTACCTTGAATCATGTAGCAGATGCTGTTATAAAAACCAGGAAAAACAAACTATTTATCATTACTTAAAAAAGAAACCAACAAGGACACACTTATAATCACACAATAATCCTGTCAGGTTAGGGTTTGGGTTGGTAGAATAGTTGACATGTGGAGGCAAAGTTACTTATAGTCGGTAGAACGTCCATGGAAGCCACAAAAATAAAAGTTAATTGCGACTTTTTTTCTCACAGTTCAGAATTGTGTGATATAAACTCGCAATTGTGAGTTATAAAGTCAGAATTGTGAGATATAAACTCAAAAAAAGTCTTGGAATTTAGATAGAATTCGATTTTATAACTCGCAATTGCGAGTTTATATCACATAC
The DNA here is from genome assembly GCA_037194245.1 of Opsariichthys bidens. Lineage (NCBI taxonomy): Eukaryota > Metazoa > Chordata > Actinopteri > Cypriniformes > Xenocyprididae > Opsariichthys > Opsariichthys bidens. The sequence continues at coordinate 27,311,306 of CM074283.1, forward strand.
ATCTGAGAAAAGAAGTCAGAATTAGAAGATATAACATCACAATTGAAAGAGTCAGAAAATAAAATGACAATTATATTTTATTCTGTGGCGGGAATACAAAGTTTTGACTTTATAACTTGCAATTGCGAGATTATAGCAATCTTGAAAAGAAAAAAAAATCAGATTTGAGAGATAAAAAGTCACAATTATTTTTTAAATTATTTTAATCCGTGCTGAAAAGTTTATATCTCACAATTTATTACTTTATTACTATAAATTATGAGTTTTTATCTCACAATTCAGATTTTATACGAAAGTTTTTATTTTGAAAAGAAAGTCAGAATTGCAATATAAAAAAAAATCACAATTATCTTTTAAATTGTCTTAGTCCGTAGCAGAAAGCTGATAATACACAATTCTGACTTTATAACTTGTAATTGTGAAAAAAAAGTCAGAATTGAGAGATAACTCACAATAGTGAGGAAAATTGTGAGATTAAAAAAAAAAAATCACAGCTGTTTTAAATTGTTTGATTCCTCGACGGAAAGTTGATAATACACAATTCTGACTTTATAACTTGCAATTGGGAGTTTTTATCGAGCAATTTTGAAAAAAAAAAAAAAAAAAAAGTCAGAATTGTGAGATATTAACTCGCAATTGCGGAAAAAAGTCAGAACTGTGAGATGAAGTCACAATTATCTTTTATATGGTTTTATTCCGTGGCAGAAAGTTTATCTCTCGAAATTGTGACTTTATAACTTTTAATTGCGAGTTTATATTTTGAAATCTTCAGAATTGTGAGATAACTCGCACTAGTGAAGAAAAAGTCATAATTGTGAGATATAAAAAAAATCACAATTATCGTTTAAATTGTTTTATTCCTTCCGGAAAGTTGATAATACACAATTCTGACTTCATAACTTGCAATTGTAAGTTTATATCTTTTATATATATATATATATATATATATATATATATATATATATATATATATTTTTTTTTTTTTTTTTAAATTGCGTGATATTAACTCGCAATTGAGAGAAAAAGTCTCAATTATGAGATAAAAAGTCACAATTATCTTTTATAATGTTTTATTCCTTGGTGGAAAGTTTGTCTCACAATTCTGACTTTATAACTAACATTTGAAAGTTGCCACTTTGAAAAAAAGTCATAATTGCAAGACATTAACTCACAATTGTGAGATAAAGTCACAAATATCTTTTATTCTGAGGCAGAAAGGTTATATCTCACAATTCTGACTTTATAACTTGTAATTGAGAGTTGCCATTTTGGAAAAAAAAAGTCAGAATTGCACGACATTAACTCACAATTGTGAGAAAAAGTCACAAATATCTTTTATTCTGTGGCAGAAAGTTTATATCTCACAATTCCGACTTTATAACTTGTGGAAAAAAAGTCAGAATTGAGAGATAACTTACAATAGTGAGGAAAATTGTGAGATTAAAAAAAAAAACACAATTATGTTTTAAATTGTTTGATTCCTTGACAAAAAGTTGATAATACACAATTCTGACTTCATAACTTGCAATTGTGAGTTTATATCTCACAATTAAAAACAAAAAAAAAAAAGTAAGAATTGCGTGATATTAACTCGCAATTGAGAGAAAAAGTCTCAATTATGAGATAAAAAGTCACAATTATCTTTTATAATGTTTTATTCCTTGGTGGAAAGTTTGTCTCACAATTCTGACTTTATAACTTGTAATTGAGAGTTGCCATTTTGGAAAAAAAAAGTCAGAATTGCACGACATTAACTCACAATTGTGAGAAAAAGTCACAAATATCTTTTATTCTGTGGCAGAAAGTTTATATCTCACAATTCCGACTTTATAACTTGTGGGAAAAAAAGTCAGAATTGAGAGATAACTTACAATAGTGAGGAAAATTGTGAGATTAAAAAAAAAAAACACAATTATTTTTTAAATTGTTTGATTCCTTGACAAAAAGTTGATAATACACAATTCTGACTTCATAACTTGCAATTGTGAGTTTATATCTTTTATATATATATATATATATATATATATATATATATATATATATATATATATATATATGTATGTATATATATATATATATATATATATATATTTTTTTTTTTTTTTTTTTTTTTTTAAATTGCGTGATATTAACTCGCAATTGAGAGAAAAAGTCTCAATTATGAGATAAAAAGTCACAATTATCTTTTATAATGTTTTATTCCTTGGTGGAAAGTTTGTCTCACAATTCTGACTTTATAACTCACATTTGAAAGTTGCCACTTTGAAAAAAAGTCAGAATTGCAAGACATTAACTCACAATTGTGAGATAAAGTCACAAATATCTTTTATTCTGAGGCAGAAAGGTTATATCTCACAATTCTGACTTTATAACTTGTAATTGAGAGTTGCCATTTTGGAAAAAAATGTCAGAATTGCACGACATTAACTCACAATTGTGAGAAAAAGTCACAAATATCTTTTATTCTGTGGCAGAAAGTTTATATCTCACAATTCCGACTTTATAACTTGTGGGAAAAAAAGTCAGAATTGAGAGATAACTTACAATAGTGAGGAAAATTGTGAGATTAAAAAAAAAAACACAATTATGTTTTAAATTGTTTGATTCCTTGACAAAAAGTTGATAATACACAATTCTGACTTCATAACTTGCAATTGTGAGTTTATATCTCACAATTAAAAACAAAAAAAAAAAAGTAAGAATTGCGTGATATTAACTCGCAATTGAGAGAAAAAGTCTCAATTATGAGATAAAAAAGTCACAATTATCTTTTATAATGTTTTATTCCTTGGTGGAAAGTTTGTCTCACAATTCTGACTTTATAACTTGTAATTGAGAGTTGCCATTTTGGAAAAAAAAAGTCAGAATTGCACGACATTAACTCACAATTGTGAGAAAAAGTCACAAATATCTTTTATTCTGTGGCAGAAAGTTTATATCTCACAATTCCGACTTTATAACTTGTGGGAAAAAAAGTCAGAATTGAGAGATAACTTACAATAGTGAGGAAAATTGTGAGATTAAAAAAAAAAACACAATTATTTTTTAAATTGTTTGATTCCTTGACAAAAAGTTGATAATACACAATTCTGACTTCATAACTTGCAATTGTGAGTTTATATCTTTTATATATATATATATATATATATATATATATATATATATATATATATATATATATATATATGTATGTATATATATATATATATATATATATATTTTTTTTTTTTTTTTTTTTTTTTTTAAATTGCGTGATATTAACTCGCAATTGAGAGAAAAAGTCTCAATTATGAGATAAAAAGTCACAATTATCTTTTATAATGTTTTATTCCTTGGTGGAAAGTTTGTCTCACAATTCTGACTTTATAACTCACATTTGAAAGTTGCCACTTTGAAAAAAAGTCAGAATTGCAAGACATTAACTCACAATTGTGAGATAAAGTCACAAATATCTTTTATTCTGAGGCAGAAAGGTTATATCTCACAATTCTGACTTTATAACTTGTAATTGAGAGTTGCCATTTTGGAAAAAAAAAGTCAGAATTGCACGACATTAACTCACAATTGTGAGAAAAAGTCACAAATATCTTTTATTCTGTGGCAGAAAGTTTATATCTCACAATTCCGACTTTATAACTTGTGGGAAAAAAAGTCAGAATTGAGAGATAACTTACAATAGTGAGGAAAATTGTGAGATTAAAAAAAAAAACACAATTATGTTTTAAATTGTTTGATTCCTTGACAAAAAGTTGATAATACACAATTCTGACTTCATAACTTGCAATTGTGAGTTTATATCTCACAATTAAAAACAAAAAAAAAAAAGTAAGAATTGCGTGATATTAACTCGCAATTGAGAGAAAAAGTCTCAATTATGAGATAAAAAGTCACAATTATCTTTTATAATGTTTTATTCCTTGGTGGAAAGTTTGTCTCACAATTCTGACTTTATAACTTGTAATTGAGAGTTGCCATTTTGGAAAAAAAAAGTCAGAATTGCACGACATTAACTCACAATTGTGAGAAAAAGTCACAAATATCTTTTATTCTGTGGCAGAAAGTTTATATCTCACAATTCCGACTTTATAACTTGTGGGAAAAAAAGTCAGAATTGAGAGATAACTTACAATAGTGAGGAAAATTGTGAGATTAAAAAAAAAAACACAATTATTTTTTAAATTGTTTGATTCCTTGACAAAAAGTTGATAATACACAATTCTGACTTCATAACTTGCAATTGTGAGTTTATATCTTTTATATATATATATATATATATATATATATATATATATATATATATGTATGTATATATATATATATATATATATATATATTTTTTTTTTTTTTTTTTTTTTTTAAATTGCGTGATATTAACTCGCAATTGAGAGAAAAAGTCTCAATTATGAGATAAAAAGTCACAATTATCTTTTATAATGTTTTATTCCTTGGTGGAAAGTTTGTCTCACAATTCTGACTTTATAACTCACATTTGAAAGTTGCCACTTTGAAAAAAAGTCAGAATTGCAAGACATTAACTCACAATTGTGAGATAAAGTCACAAATATCTTTTATTCTGAGGCAGAAAGGTTATATCTCACAATTCTGACTTTATAACTTGTAATTGAGAGTTGCCATTTTGGAAAAAAATGTCAGAATTGCACGACATTAACTCACAATTGTGAGAAAAAGTCACAAATATCTTTTATTCTGTGGCAGAAAGTTTATATCTCACAATTCCGACTTTATAACTTGTGGGAAAAAAAGTCAGAATTGAGAGATAACTTACAATAGTGAGGAAAATTGTGAGATTAAAAAAAAAAACACAATTATGTTTTAAATTGTTTGATTCCTTGACAAAAAGTTGATAATACACAATTCTGACTTCATAACTTGCAATTGTGAGTTTATATCTCACAATTAAAAACAAAAAAAAAAAAAAGTAAGAATTGCGTGATATTAACTCGCAATTGAGAGAAAAAGTCTCAATTATGAGATAAAAAGTCACAATTATCTTTTATAATGTTTTATTCCTTGGTGGAAAGTTTGTCTCACAATTCTGACTTTATAACTCACAATTGAGAGTTGCCACTTTGAAGAAAAAAAAAAGTCAGAAATGCGAGACAAAATCACAACTATCTCTTATACTGTTTTACTCCAAGCTTCCAAAAATATCTGTCTGCATCAAAATACAGTGTTCGCAGATATCAAGCAGACAGTCTACTGATAGTTGACATGCACTTCAGTTACTCACAGTTAGCAGAATGTCTAAAGCAGACCATCAAAATTAGCTGGAGCAGAAGTGTAACTGCAGAAGAAAAGGAGTTTAAAATGCTGATGGAAAGTAGCTTTATTTATGGTTATGGATTAGTTTTAAGGGCCGGAAGACGAGGAGGAGTGTCTTCAGCTGTTTTTAAAGATTGTGATGGTCTCAGCAGATCGAAGCCGATGGTCTGTGTCACTCACATATTTAGCCATCGGCATGTCTGAAATGCTGCCGGATCTTTTCTGTTTTCTTAATTTCTTAGACGTTTTGTTATGTTTTCAATATGTTTCAATCAGCAGGTGTTTGGGGGATTTTAAGTGGGCGTTTGAAGTCAGATTTCCTCAAGTTCACACAGGCGTACATCGATTGTTTTCTGTGAAAAGTTATGCTCGTGCGATCTTCGTTTACAATAAATTGGTTTGATGTTTTTTCTTCAGACGTTTTTAAGTGTCCAAATAAATATGAACCCTCGCCACTTTCCAACGATCTATAAAACTGTAATATGATCCACAAGGCCAGATTATTAAAAAAAAAAAACTGAAACTATGCAGTATTAGTATGTCTGTTTTGTCCCGAATTATAAATGAATTTGCCCCCAGGGGTCACGATCAGGGTCACAAGTCACGGACAGAATAGACAATAAAGTCACCATGGAAACTAGATTCTCTAACCTTGCATTAACTTGAATGAAGGTGTATTTTTTGCAAATGTATTTACATTTACATCTGAAGCAGCCAAAGGTTACTTTTTAAACATGCACTTTTAGTGGATGAAATTTGAAAGTTAAAGGCAACTTTTTAAGAACTTTTTCCACTTTAAAATGACTCCACCAGCGATGAACCCAAATGATAGATTTTTACTGTAACACAGTTCGTAAATATGGGAAGGAGGAGGTGGGAACTGGCGAACATTCAACGTAGTTTAATAATAAAATAACCAAACAATAAAACGAAAGTAAAAGGGCGGCAGTTCCTCACGGCGACTGCCGCCCACACAAACAAAATAAAAACAACATAAAATCCAGGCCTGGTCCTCTCTCGTCCTTCACTGTGGTCGCTCCTCTTTTATGCTTCCGGAGCTCCTCCGTGAGAGATACGAGACCGGTGTAGCGCGCAGCTGACGCTCATTATCACTCGCGCCGTTCCCTCACGGCTCTCGCCCGCCCTGCTCGTCTCGGTTACATTACTAAAATGAGCGCTGGGATTCATTATGAGGATATCAACACGCCATAAAACTTCTCATAACATCCACTCCAGGATTCAAACATATAGAGACACATAGAGAGATACAGTACATAAAAATAGCAGAAGACAACGGGAGAACTGGAACGATGGTTTAACGTGTTCCCGGCCCGTCGGCCTCAGGGGGAGACGACGCGTGAACACACAGACAGTTGTTGTTGATTGGAAGCACATCTGATCGTGACCTTTGTGACTTACCTTACATCTGGAGAGAGAAAACTCACCGTGACCCGCAGCCAATATCTGTCACATTCAATTACTTCACTCACACACACGAACACAAAAGAAAGAAAAATCACAAATGAGATCTCTCTTCAATAGCTCAACTGTTTCTCCTAGATTGCAATGAGATTAAATGGTGACCTTTGCTCAAGTCTCCTGCATCTCAGATGTTTCTAGTGTGGAAAAGACTCCAGTAATCTGACATTTGTCTCCCGCAGCATCTCAAAAGCAACCTCAATAATGGCTCAAAAATGGCTCAGATTTGCCAAGACACGAAAGTCTTTTTTTATCAAATCTTTCCAAGACCAACTTATCGGAGTGGCTGCACATTTATAACTGTGTGACAACTATTGACTTTTGATGGATTGCTTGTTGCTATATCTATTTGATATATTACAATTGATCGAGCTGACGGTTTTCCTAAAAATGACAATCAAAACTGGGAAAAATCCCATTCATTGACTTTCATTGACAGAATGTTCAAATGAGCCAAGACTGTTCAAACTTCAAAACTTAAACTATGGAAGTCCATTAGACTCAATGAAGCTTCCACTCTATGTACTATTTCTAGCACCGTAGGTCTGTCCCGTTTCATGCACTTACGCACTATTCTATGACGTTTTTAATTACAAATACTGCGAGTAGTGTGTTCACACGGAAAATTCCAAAACGAAAAATTAAATATCCGGATGATGCAGTAAATTAACGGGAAATATTAAGTGTGAATTGTTGGATGCACTCAACTGTCAACTGACTACATCACAAATAGATCGGAGAATCCGTTTTAATTGACGGGAATTAGTTGTGTCGCATCACACCACATTCAGTGTAGACAATATCACTGATTATAATGGGTTCTATTGTCTTTTGATGATGTGTTCGGTGTAGATACGGTGTAAGGATCTATCTATCTATCTATCTATAAACGTATCTATCTAACGCATAGCAACCACCCAAAGCACCCTAGCAACTGCCTAGCAACCACCCCTAACACCTTAGCAACTGACAACCAACCCGTATAACATCACAGTAACTGCATAGCAACACCCTAGCAATCACCAGAGTACCCCAGCAACCACCCAGAAAACCCTAGAAACCACATAGCAACCGCATTGCAACACCCTAGGAACCACCCAGAATGCCCTAGAAACCGCACTGCAACATCCTAGCAACCACCCAGAATGCCCAAGCAATGACACAGCAACACCCCAGCAACCACCTTGCAATAGCAACACCTTAGCAACCACCAGAGTACCCCAGCAACAACCCAGAAAACCCTTGAAACCACATAGCAACACCTTAGCAATCGCATTGCAACACCCCAGCAACCACCCAGAATGCCCAAGAAACTGCACTGTAACACCCTAGCAACCACCCAGAATGCCCAGGGAACCACACAGCAACACTGAAGCAACCGCCCAGAATGCCCAAGCAATGACACGGCAACACCCAAGCAACCACCTTGCAACATCCTAGCAACCGGATAACACACCTTAGCAACCACCCATAATACCCCAGTAACAGCATAGCAACACCTTAGCAACCGCATTGCAACACCCCAGCAACCACCCAGAATACCCAAGAAACCGCACTGCAACATCCTAGCAACCACCCAGAATGCCCAAGCAATGACACAGCAACACCCCAGCAACCACCATGCAATAGCAACACCTTCACAACCACCAGAGTACCCCAGCAACCACACAGAAAACCCTTGAAACCACATAGCAACACCTAAGCAGTCGCATTGCAACACCCCGGCTACCACCCAGAATATCCAAGAAACCATACAGCAACACTGAAGCAACCGCCCAGAATGCCCAAGCAATGACACGGCAACACCCAAGCAACCACCTTGCAACATCCTAGCAACCGGATAACACACCTTAGCAACCACCCAGAATACCCCAGTAACAGCATAGCAACACCTTAGCAACCGCATTGCAACACCCCAGCAACCACCCAGAATACCCAAGAAACCGCACTGCAACATCCTAGCAACCACCCAGAATGCCCAAGCAATGACACAGCAATACCCCAGCAACCACCATGCAATAGCAACACCTTCGCAACCACCAGAGTACCCCAGCAACCACACAGAAAACCCTTGAAACCACATAGCAACACCTAAGCAGTCGCATTGCAACACCCCAGCTACCACCCAGAATATCCAAGAAACCATACAGCAACACTGAAGCAACCGCCCAGAATGCCCAAGCAATGACACGGCAACACCCAAGCAACCACCTTGCAACATCCTAGCAACCGGATAACACACCTTAGCAACCACCCAGAATACCCCAGTAACAGCATAGCAACACCTTAGCAACCGCATTGCAACACCCCAGCAACCACCCAGAATACCCAAGAAACCGCACTGCAACATCCTAGCAACCACCCAGAATGCCCAAGCAATGACACAGCAACACCCCAGCAACCACCTTGCAATAGCAACACCTTAGCAACCGCATTGCAACACCCCAGCAACCACCCAGAATGCCCAAGCAATGACACAGCAACACCCCAGCAACCACCTTGCAATAGCAACACCTTAGCAACCACCAGAGTACCCCAGCAACCACACAGAAAATCCTTGAAACCACATAGCAACACCTAAGCAGTCGCATTGCAACACCCCGGCTACCACCCAGAATATCCAAGAAACCATACAGCAACACTGAAGCAACCGCCCAGAATGCCTAAGCAATGACGCAGCAACACCCCAGCAACCACCTTGCAATAGCAACACCTTAGCAACCACCCAGAATACCCCAGTAAAAGCATAGCAACACCTTAGCTACTGCATAGCAACACCCTAGCAACCACCAAGAGTAACTTAGTAACCGTATAGTAACCATGCTAGCAACCACCCTAGTACCTTAGCAACTGCATAGCAACCACTCTAGCAACCACTTGAGTATCCTAGCAACCGTATAGCAACACCCCAGCAACCACCCAGAACACTCTAACGACCGGATAGCAACAAGCACCCAGAATACTCTCCCAACACCCTAGCAACCAGCCTGAGTACTATAACAACCCTATAGCAACACCCTAGCAACCATCTATCTATCTCTCTATCTGTTTTCGGATAGACTGTATTGCCTTCAAAATCTTCAAACTTTATGGTCGGGCTTTCTAAAGCCAACTTAAAGTTTGTCTTGACAAACTTTTTTATCTAGTTAATTATTAAATTATTATTCTCTTATTAATTAAAACAATGAAATCAAATAAATTACAATAAATATAAATAAAATTAATTTAGATGGCAAACCTAAGCTTAACAAACTTCAATTAGACATTAAATAAAACAAGTTACTAAATTATTTACATTTATTTTAATATTTAATTTGGAAATGTAGGATTTTTTGCATGTGATTATTATAAGCGGAGTGTCATTAAACTAACCGTTAACATTAGAGAGCTGCGGCATTCATTGAGACTCATTCTGCTCTGTAATATTATGTTATACTTGCATATTATTTTTAGTTTCATCTCGTTTCCAAGTTGAATAGTTTCTATGTCTGGTCTCCATGGTGATGGAATATTAAACGTGTGTTTTTCTTTCTTATTTTTTATTTATTTATTTTTTTTGTCAGAAACTCAGAGCAATATGAAACTTTGAACTTTCCTTTCAGGCTTTATTTAGACATCACGCAGCCAAAGAGCAAATGAAACATGCGTATGAAAAGCCCAGAGCAAACGTCACAACAAACATGATATCAGATTACGGCAAACTTCACGTCTGTCCTGTGCGATCTTGACGGGAATACAAAGAAAAAAACACAAAAGGCTGCAAAATTTCAGCTTTGCAAGCGGAAAGAGCTCTCAAAGCAAACACACACACACACACATGCGCTCAGAGGAGATGCACTCGTGCTAATAATTCAAAGTGCTGGACAAATTGGATTACAGCATCTCACATCTTTCCTGTCCTCTAATCTGTCTGTTGTGAAAGGTAAACAGAAAGGTACTTGTGTAAATATATAAATAAATGTTTGAATGAATGCATTAATCTTGTTGTAGCTCTGACTGTGCAGAGTTCAGACTAACATCATTGTGGTGAGGCTTCGCACGGGCCGGGCCGGCACCGACTGACGGCGGGTCCGCCCATGCAAATCAAATGAGACACAAAAGCAATTTCTTTGTGGGAAAGGAGGAAAATCCACAAATACAGGACAATAATAATTACACAAATAGATAAGTTTAGTGTATGTCACTCCTGGAACTTTGCAGTGTGTAAGTATTTATTTCGCCAAGAAAGCACGCACAATAAAATGTGATTTTTTAACATAATAATGTATTTTGTTTTAAAAACAAATGTAATATCACTCACTTTATTAATGTTTTTACTTTTAAAACATTAATGAAGTGAGTCATAAAGTGGGTATTTATTTAGTTTATTTATATAAATACAATACATTTTTTTTAAATATATAAAAAATATATAGGTAAAATTTACTCTAAATCGATCCATACATCCATACGTTTTCATTCGTGGAGATAACATGGACAATGTCTATCCATCTATTCCCAGACTTCCCTCTCCCCAGACACTTCCTCCAGCTCTTCTGGGGGGACACCGAGGCATTCCCAGGCCAGCCGAGAGACATAGTCTCTCCAGCGTGTCCTAGGTCTTCCCCGGGGGCTTCTTCTCCCGGTGGGACATGCCCGGAACATCTCCCTAGGGAGGCGTCCAGGAGGCATCCGAAACAGATGCCCGAGCCACCTCAGCTGACTCCTCTCGATGTGAAGGAGCAACGGATCTACTTTGAGCTCCTCACCCTATCTCTAAGGGAGCGCCCTGCCACCCTGCGGAGAAAGCTCATTTCGGCCGCCTGTATCCGGGATCTCATTCTTTCGGTCATGACCCAAAGCTCATGACCATAGGTGAGAGTAGGAACGTAGATTGACCGGTAAATCGAGAGCTTCGCCTTGCAGCTCAGCTCCTTCTTCACCACGACAGACCGGTACATCGACCGCGTTACTGCAGAAGCTGCACCGATCCGTCCGTCCACCTCACGCTCCTTCCTTCCCTCACTCGTGAACAAAACCCCAAGATACTTGAACTCCTCCACTTGAGGCAGGAGCTCTCCACCAACCTGAAGAGGACAAGCCCCCCTTTTCCAACTAAGAATCATGGTCTCAGACTTCAGACATGGACGATGTGCCGTGATTTAATGGAGGATTGCCGCCTTCAACTGGAGAACAAACACTTTAAAATTAAAATAACATGAATTAGCTCATTTGCCATCATCTTTTCACACATCTTTTATTTAGTTTTATGTTTAGACATTATAAAATAATTATCATAACAATAAAAATTACTCTTTTTAAATTTTAACTTTTTTTTGTACTGTTTTTTTTTGCAATTACGACACAGTCAAACCTGATGCATGTGTTTGTGTGTGTTTGCATCTGTTCTCCATTGTGGAAGTGTTGTGGTGTCACTCCATGATTTCTGTGTGTGTTCTGCATTACAGCTAACTAAGTTTTGATCAATTATGACACAGAAAGCAACTTTTGGCAGCCCATTTTTAATTTCTTATGATGTTGTGTGTGTGTTTACACCATCGGGGATGTGTTGTGTTATCACCCCTTCATTTTTTGTGTGTTTCTGCATTTTTAAGACAAATTATGTAACAAATTTACAGTTTTTTACAGTCTCCAGTTGAAATCTATGGGTGATTTTCGGGGTGTGTATGTGTGTGAGGGTTGCCACCTCACTTCTATGTAAAAACCGACAGCGATTTTAACTGATATTTTACTTAACTTTACTTAATGTCTTAACTTAATTGCTAAACTCCAGTATGTACTATTCTCATACTATGCCATCTCATACTATTCATACATACTTTGAGGCTATTCTTAATAGACTTTTCCCTCATTTCCTTCACTTTTGCAGTTATTTTTCTCTGTTTGCATTCACTGATTTACCAAAGTCATCTTAAATTGTCAATTCAACGGAAACATTTGAGAGAACACATAAGCTGACTTCATAAATTGATGTTCATTTTCCTATAATGTTTTATTGTTTTATAATTCACCGTTATGGTGGATGGTGTTTCCTTTGCTTGGGCACTTGAACTTCTTTAATGTTATTAATATTATTATAATATTATGCTGTTGGTGCGGTGATGCGATAAGTAATAACAGTTCATATATTCATATGCAACAAAAAAAAATCACAATTAATATATATATAATTGTATATGAATAACATAACTGTTATAACTCATGTGTCAAATAATGATCTTTTACAATGTTAAATGTTATGTTTTATTTAAAGTAAATGATCAAGTACACTCTACAGATCTTTTTAGTCACTAGATCTCATGTGTAAGTCAACTAAACCTACTAAGCTTTTGTCAGTACAACATACTATTCCGATTTCAGTTTACTTAGTTTTTTTAAGGCAATCGGTTTGCATGCTTTTTTTTTTTTTTTTTAAGTAAGTTAACTAATTAGATTTTACAGTGTATTTGTGTTCTGTGTTGGAGCTGATTTATTTTTTTATTTAACAAATATTAAAAAAAAAAAAAAAAAGTATTTTTCCTTTCCACGTTCATTTCAAAGCGGGATCTCGGGAGATCCTGAACATCCTGAGAGGGACTTTTTTTCATACATACAGACAGATATCCTTCCTATTTATTTATTTATTTGTAGAGGTGTCAACCACGACATCAAGTCTCGTACCATTTAGATGAAGGGAACATTATTGTAATTCCAGCAAATGTCACATTGAGTCAAAAAGACCCTGAATAGCTTAGAAGGGTACTTCTGATTGGCTATTGTGCACATTGCTCAATGCTGCGAAAACACCCTGAAAATAACACGCACTGATTGGATCGTTTGCCAAATCGCCAATATGCTATTATTACAGAGAGAACTGATCCTAGAGCAGCAGTAATGAGCAGCTTTTCCCTCTGAAAGCAATCAGAAGCAGCAGCAGGCGGTGGTTTGAGTGAGAAGCTCAAACAATCTCAAGATCGTGGCCAGGGGAAGGCACACACGCTCCGTCTATGATTATTCTTGGCTGACAAAGAATCACATTTAACTACTCTTAACTGACCCTTCGCAAAGACCCTTCGCCCCCTTTAGTTACTGTTGCTTTTTCTGACAAGCCATGCGCTCTCATGCCACACATCATGTTCTCACGGGGTGAAAAATACATCCTGGAGCAAAGAGGACACTGACAACACGTCCACAGACATTAGCGTCTAGTGTGTCTTTAATGTGTGGTGACAGATCGCTGTAGCTCCTCGTGAAGCGATCATCTCTTTATACTGGTTCATTTATAGCATCAAATAAACATGAATGAACATCAGAAGGAATGTTGTTTCAAGACGTGAGGACACACAATTTATCAAGTTCAAGTTCACCAACGTTAATCTACTAACTCCCCTGACTGCTTTGTCAGACAAAATTGGCGGATTCGGGGTTCTGATTGGTTAGATCGCCTGTCAATCAAACTGCAGGTGACGGGTCAATTCTCAAATTAAATTCATTCCATGTATTGTAAAATGATGTGATGTAAAACCAAATTAAATCACTATAAAAAACACAGAAGTGCTCGATCATGAAATTCCGCAAAATATCTTCCACTAAAAATGATGCAATGGTTCATGTAAATGTTTATGGCAAACGTTGCTGTGGGAGTAAACCTGGGAGAGATGCTCTAGCGACACCCTTTAGCCTCCTTGTTAGAGTGTCCGACTACCATGCTGGAAGACTCAAGTTCGAGGCCTGCCGGGTAGGACCTGGTTAGAGGGGTTACACTGGTATACATTCAAAAGTTTAGGGTCAGTAATATTTTGTTTTGAAAGAAATTAATACTTTAATTCAGTAAGTATGCATTCAATTGATGAAAAGTCAAAGTAAAGACGTTTATTAACAGGGCTGGGTGGGTTACTTTTAAAATGTATTTCACTACAGATTACAAAATACATGCTTTAAAAAGTCATTTGTAACGTATTTCGTTACATTACTCAAGTTTAGTAACTTAATCGAAATACTTCAGAATACTTTGGAATACTAATAAGTGTGGAACAAACACAAAAAAGGTCATTGCACGTTTTTGACTTTTTCCCTCAGAATTGCGTGATATAAAGCTGCAGTTGCGAGTTATAAAGACAAAATTATGAGATATAAACTCGCAATATTGAGAAAAGTCAAAAATATGAGATAAAAACTGAAAATATTGAGAAAAGTCAGAATTATGAGATATAAACTCGCAATATTAAATTCACAATTGCAAGAAAAAAAGTCAGTATTGCAAGTTTATATCTCCCAATTCTGACTTTATAACTTGCAATTGTGAGTTTAAATCTCACAATTCTGAGAAAAAGAAGTCAGAATTGAAATGTAAACTCACAATTGTGAGGAGAAAAAACAAATTGTGAGAAAAAGTTGCAGTGACGAGTGAATTATAAAATGACTCACAAAACATGAAAACAGTCGTGGATCATCAGGTCATGACAGGACAGTTCAGTTGACAGTTGGGCATTTTTTTAATATAAATTCAGTCATTTTGTCTTGTTCAGGACAGAACTAAACAAAAATAACAACATTTTTATGATCCTCTTAAGAGTATTAAAATGTTGATGAAACTTAACTCCTCTTTTTCAGACGGTCAGAGTCAGAGAATCACCAATCGCTGTTTAAATGACATTAAAACTCAAAGTAATCACTTTGGTAATCTAAAACACTTTTCAGATGTAACTGTAATCTGATTACCACCCATTTAAAATGTAACTGTAATGAAATACACTTACTCAAATTTTGTATTTTAAATACAGAACAAAGTTACTTGTATTTCGTTACTCCCCAACCCTGTTTATAAAGTTACAAAAGATTTCAAATAAATGCCGTTCTTTTCAAAAAAGTACAATGGTTTAAGCATCACACCTATTTTCAACAGTAAGAAATGATTTTTGTTTTTAAATATTAGAATTATTTTGCATGAATGGATGTGAGAATGAAAAAATTACATTTTAAAATATACTCAAAAATAAAACAGAAGTTCTTTTAAATTGTAATGATATTTCACAATATTACTGTTTTACTGTATTTTTGACTTCTTTCTAAAACATTAAAAAAATCCTACCATTACTTTTGAATGACAGTGTATGTGAAACAGTGAGCATCATACAAGCTTTAGTATACCACAGTGAGGTCACATGACCTCATTACATTGCACGTTTATTTGAGCGAGTCTTACGTAAAATGTCTGAACTCTCGGCATGTCTTAACCGTTCACGCGACATGCTGCCTTTACTACATGCCTATGTTTTAAATATAGTACGTGCAACAGAATGCATAATGCAATGATAAATATTTCAAACAGTAGTGTGCTACATTGATGTCACATTACAATACAT
The DNA here is from genome assembly GCA_037194245.1 of Opsariichthys bidens. Lineage (NCBI taxonomy): Eukaryota > Metazoa > Chordata > Actinopteri > Cypriniformes > Xenocyprididae > Opsariichthys > Opsariichthys bidens. Next base: position 27,327,412 of record CM074283.1, read on the forward strand.
GTTTAATTCTGCAAGTGGGAATCAATGCTGTTCCATTGGATGAAAATGTTTCAACCCGTGGCAGTTTATTAATAATTAGTCAAGAACAAGTCAATATTCTGTATTACATACTACTATCACTGCATTAGGTTGTATCCTGTGCAAAGTTTGCATACAAAAAGATTGCACATGACTTACTGTAGTATATTTGATAAAAGTAGCATTATACCGTGCACGCACGCAGTGTTAAGTATTGTGTCCCAAAATCAAATTTCCAGTATGATGGAGGGATGAACACAAAGTAATAACGGCTGTCATTTTGAATCAGTGTCTATTTTAATTCATTATTTGATTGGACGCCTAACGATTTTTACACAAAGTTAACTAAAAATGGAAACGTAACTGTTTTTATTTTCAAGATAATAAAAGTATTCAGTATACAGCAAGTAGTATTGCATTCAGAGTACAGCCAAGACGTTAAAAATTCATGGACGATATTACTTGCGATTCATACGTCATACTTGGAATTATAGCTCAGGTCAGGTTCATTGCATTGCATTGTGGGATCACAACAAAAAGTGCTCATGTGTACACATCCATGTATTCTATGCAAACAGCACATTTCACATACTACATACCGCAGAAGCGATTCGAGCAGCATCTCCTCATCTTCCCTTCTTTCTCTACTTCAGTCCACTGCACAGATCTGCGCACACACACACACACACACACACACACAGGCTTTCGTAAAACCACTTTACCACTCACACACACACCAACCTTCACCTTATCTCCTCTCCTTCTGGTACTTTATTGCTGTGTTTGATGGATAGAGTGACCTGGTTTCCAAAAAAGAAAAGATGCTCAGGTGAACACTCACTGCGACCTCACAGCGCTCTCAAGTTTTCCATTTTCACTTCTAATCTAGTTCAGTCTGAAGGTTTAGTTGTTTTCTGTGGATCTCAGACCTCTGTCATGTCGGTCAGTGTTTGATTGCTCTCAGTAGTGATAAGACGCTATTCTTCGGGCAAGCGAACGCTCTTTACTAGCCTGCTTTCCATCTTTGAAACTAAGAAACATGACCGGAAATTTGTGTAGGCTACGACTATATATTCCTGTAAATGAGAATTTCATCCCCCCCACCAGAAGTACAATTGTTAGTCAAGGTCTCTTGCACCAGCGCGGTTTAGTTTTTCATGAACATTTTATTGCTACTAAAGACTTCTTCCTGTAAATGAACTCTGTACAGTTGCTGAACACTGATGTAGTGCACGACCCTTGAATCTAATAAAGTCCAAAAGCTCAAATAACAAGTGACATATTTGCCAAAATGGTCGTCTTACATAAATAATGCCAGACAGAGCACAAGAGGAAGTAGAAAAGATAAGATTTAAAAAAAAAAAAAACATAGATTAGCGACAAATTAAAAAATTGTGATCACCGAAACTGCATTTACTTGATTAAAAACTGATCAAAAAGTTAAATATTGTTATAATTTAAAAAAAAAACTGTTTTCTATGTGAATATATTGCAAAATATCATTTATTCCTGGGATCAAAGCTGGATTTTCAGCATCATTACTCCAGTCATCAGTCACATGATCCTTCAGAAATCATTCTGATATGCTGATTTGCACTCAATAAAAACAGTTGTGCTACTTCATATTTTTTTGGCAACCGCGATACATTTTTTTTCAGTATTCTCTGATGAATAGTTAAAAGTAAAAAAAAAAATATTTGCTATTAAAAGGAAACATTATGTCTTTACAGGGAGTGCAGAATTATTAGGCAAATGAGTATTTTGACCACATCATCCTCGTTATGCATGTTGTCTTACTCCAAGCTGTATAGGCTGGAAAGCCTACTACCAATTAAGCATATTAGGTGATGTGCATCTCTGTAATGAGAAGGGGTGTGGTCTAAAAACATCAACACCCTATATCAGGTGTGCATAATTATTAGGCAACTTCCTTTCCTTTGGCAAAATGGGTCAAAAGAAGGACTTGACAGGCTCAGAAAAGTCAAAAATAGTGAGATATATTGCAGAGGGATGCAGAAGTCTTAAAATAGCCAAGCTTCTGAAGCGTGATCATCGAACAATCAAGCGTTTCATTCAAAATAGTCAACAGGGTCGCAGGAAGCGTGTGGAAAAACCAAGGCCCAAAATAACTGCCCGTGAACTGAGAAAAGTCAAGCGTGCAGCTGCCAAGATGCCACTTGCCACCATTTTGGCCATATTTCAGAGCTGCAACATCACTGGAGTGCCCAAAAGCACAAGGTGTGCAATACTCAGAGACATGGCCAAGGTAAGAAAGGCAGAAAGTCGACCACCACTGAACAAGATACACAAGCTGAAACGTCAAGACTGGGCCAAGAAATATCTCAAGACTGATTTTTCTAAGGTTTTATGGACTGATGAAATGAGAGTGAGTCTTGATGGGCCAGATGGATGGGCCCGTGGCTGGATTGGTAAAGGGCAGAGAGCTCCAGTCCGACTCAGACGCCAGCAAGGTGGAGGTGGAGTACTGGTTTGGGCTGGTATCATCAAAGATGAGCTTGTGGGGCCTTTTCGGGTTGAGGATGGAGTCAAGCTCAACTCCCAGTCCTACTGCCAGTTTCTGGAAGACACCTTCTTCAAGCAGTGGTACAGGAAGAAGTCTACATCCTTCAAGAAAAACATGATTTTCATGCAGGACAATGCTCCATCACACGCGTCCAAGTACTCCACAGCGTGGCTGGCAAGAAAGGGTATAAAAGAAGAAAATCTAATGATATGGCCTCCTTGTTCACCTGATCTGAACCCCATTGAGAACCTGTGGTCCATCATCAAATGTGCGATTTACAAGGAGGGAAAACAGTACACCTCTCTGAACAGTGTCTGGGAGGCTGTGGTTGCTGCTGCACGCAATGTTGATGGTGAACGGATCAAAAAACACTGACAGAATCCATGGATGGCAGGCTTTTGAGTGTCCTTGCAAAGAAAGGTGGCTATATTGGTCACTGATTTGTTTTTGTTTGGTTTTTGAATGTCAGAAATGTATATTTGTGAATGTTGAGATGTTATATTGGTTTCACTGGTAAAAATAAATAATTGAAATGGGTATAAATTAGTTTTTTGTTAAGGTGCCTAATAATTATGCACAGTAATAGTCACCTGCACACACAGATATCCCCCTAAAATAGCTAAAACTAAAAACTAAAACTTCCAAAAATATTCAGCTTTGATATTAATGAGTTTTTTTGTGTTCATTGAGAACATGGTTGTTGTTCAATAATAAAATTAATCCTCAAAAATACAACTTGCCTAATAATTCTGCACTCCCTGTATTGTCACTTTTGATCAATTTAATGCATCCTTGCTGAATAATTTCATACTGACCTTTGAATGGAAGTGTACATATTAGGGATGAGACGAGATCTCGTAAAACGAGACTAAAATGTGAAGAGATTTCAGCTGTCTGAGGGTGAATTTAGCATAGAATGTGCTACGTTTACATTATGCCTCCACTGTCGTTTTTCTTGTAATAGAAATTAAAAAAAAACATTTAATTCAGTTGGACAACGGTCCATTCAATCCCATCCAGCTAATTCAACATGAGCTGCAGAGCCGTACGTAGTGCAGCAGGAATCACAGTTCACTGATCATGTGACGAGAATAAGTGACGAGCTGACTGACAAGACCATAGCGGAGGATTCGTTGTGCAACAGAGCCTAAAAGCATCTGATAAATGGCTTTTCTTGAAAAATACGCATTAATCACCACTACTCCCTATTGACAGAGTATGCATGATCTTGAAAGCGAAAGTAAAACGCGAGCACACATTCAAATGGGATTTGAATACCCCGCATTTTCACAGCGCCTCCTTGATGCATGCAAATATCTCCCAATATGAAAGTTATCTTAGGCTGGGCTGTGTAGTTGCAATAATCTCTTAGCTCTGTATCATGCTTGAAGAAAACTTTGGTTTATTTGCACTTTAAATATTGAGAGAGGACTTTAATGTTTGCACTTTTTGTTTACGCTTAATAAGAATATTAATTTTTATTTATACAGTTTTTATTTCTATGATCAATTTGTGGAAAGGAAAGTAGGAAAGGAGTTCAGTTAGGAGGTCAAAGGTTGTAGAAGCTCATAAATCATGTACAGTAAGGTCGGAAGAGAGGGAAGGTAGAACCGAAAATGACAATCATTACAAGATGATTAGTTAAAACGTTTCAAATGCACCAGCTGACTGTAATTCGTCATTGATTTCTAAAAAATACTGTGTAAAGATCTCGTCATGTTCTCATAAACTCAATCTCGCCTCGTCTCGTGAGCTAAGTGTCTCATCTCACACCACTAGTGCATATGTAAATCAATTTTTAAACAATTTAGCTTTTACACCATCTAACTATTACTTCTAACAAGTACCAGTATAACATGACAGAAATTATACATCACTTATTTTTACGTCATAATAAATGGATGCAATCGTCAAAACAAGCTTTCTTTTAAATAGCTTTGGGAAGTTAAAGCAGCTGCTGTTTTTAGCAAACCGATTGCCTCAAATGGCTCATTTTAATAGTTCAGCACCATAAATCAAAGTCCCTGTCTGTTACTCTGCTTCTGCATTTAGTGAACTAAATATGTAGTTAAAGGTACAATATGTATTTTTGTCACCGCTAGGGGTCGCTAAACTCTTCAAAACAATAACAAAGGCGTAGATTGATGACGCAGTGAATATGGAATCTCAGAACTTGTCGTCATGCCGATTGATTAATAATGTTTATGGATGTTTAGTGAATGCATGTTTTTAACATGACTGTGGAGTGAAGCAGGACGTGAACGAGAATCACGGGCGCGATTACTAATGAGAGACAGATATCAGAGACACACGAGAGTCCCGGGGATATAAAGAAACGAGGACATTTCATTCTACCGAACTACTCACAAGTGCTGAAACACTCCTCATACAGGTCAGTTTATTTGATGAGTTAAACTGTGAGGTAACGCAGCGCTGTTTCACTCGCTCTAACGTTACACTATCACACTAAACTATGTTTGAGTGTGTGGAAAGTTGTGATGTTATTTTGTGTATTAGTTTGTTGACTGTATGAGACTAACAGTGAGCTAGATCAACATTACAGTACCACACTGATGATATTCTAACATTTCATCATGTTGAGCTTTATAACATTGATTAGTCTTATATATCCTACATTTGCTCACCTTGTCTAATAACGTGCGAGAGCGCCGTCTCTGTCAAGTCAAAGTTTGTCGCAAAGCTCTCGCCATCTCGGAAACGCCACGCCAATATTGATCCTCGTTTTATTTCTTCTTTTTTCCCCAAAGTTTTCTTGCCATGGTCCATAATGTTTGAACGAAACAACAGCGCGCCGTTAGACGTTACGCAGCTGTCCGTGTCTGTTGCCATGGTTACTATGCAGTACAAGCGGAAACCAGGAATAACGCAGAGTGACGAGAGAGGGACGGACACTACGTAAAATTGTGAATTTCTCTGAATTTACAAATTCGTGAAAATATTTAGGATAATGTAAGAACACAACTGCATGAAATAAATAACACTGTGCAAGTGGTTTTTTGATATTTTAATATAAAATGTTACATATTGTGCCTATAAATAAAAAATGTTTAGTTTTATTAGTAGTATATATACTGTATACACATACTGTCACCCTAATTGTTATTGTGTGTCTTCTATCTTTTAATGATATGATCTGGTAATTCTCTAAAAGATATTGTCTCCTGTCTGTTTCAATGTAGTTAGCAACTAATTTTTTAATAGTTCAACTCCATCAAGCATGTGAAATCTTCCCCAACTCGTCTAAATCTCATCGCATGCCATTTAACTACATGACATGAATTATAGAACGGCGCGCGGGGGTCTGTCAGTATGTAAATTTTGCCATTCAATAATAAGGCTCAGCTGCATTATGCGAGTTTACAAATGTTGAACACGAGCTGACTGAATCAGAAAAGCCCTCAGCAAATGACTCAGCACATTAGGAACACTTCTCAAACTGTTTGTGTTGATGAAGATACAAGCGCGTTTCAAAATCCTGCGGAAGACACTAATGAAGACGCGAAGAGGAGGTAAATGACAGTCTCGAGTTCCTTCCCCATCTGGAGAAGTTTTTAATGGAGGAACAAACACCATAAGCTACCCTTCCAAATCAGTCTCGCGCTCTCGAACGGGTAATGACATGGGCGCTGATGTGTTTCTTCCCTCGCAGGTAAACTCCCAGCGAGAAACAGAGACACGTGTGAGCGCGCCGAGGGCTGACGCTCGCGTCGATCTTTAAACAGATGGAGAAACATCGGGAGTTCAGGCGTGGTTCCCTGTAGACACCCACATTTATGCTGAAGAACATGAAACAGTGACTTTGTGAGACATTCATCAGATCTCATGCATTATAGAAGGAGTGGAAAAGGAGATAGATGTGAGATGGAACAAAAACTCAGTGCTAGCTCTCTTTAACAGATCACATGTGAACTCGACAGTCTCTCTGCATTGAAGTGTACATCTGTTTAAATATACATCTACCCGCTATATATGTTGTGGATAAGCAAAAGGCGTCCTTGTCAACATACACAGATGTTGTAAAAGTAAAAGAGGCCATATTATGCCCTTTTGCAAAATTTTGATTTTGGGCTCCAGAATTCATGCTTGAATGTTCAGAAAACACATTTTGTACATGTTTAAAGTCGTGGCCAAAAGTTTTGAGAATTACATAAATAAATGTTATGAATGTTATGAAGAGTGATCAGATGAATTGCATAGTCCTTCTTTGCAATGAAAATGAACCAAAAAAACGTTCCACTGCATTTCATTGCTGTCATTAAAGGACCTGCTGAGATCATTTCCGTAATCGTCTTGTTAACTCAGGTGAGAATGTTGACGAGCACAAGGCTGGAGATCATTATGTCAGGCTGATTGGGTTAGAATGGCAGACTTGACACGTTAAAAGGAGGGTGATGCTTGAAATCATTGTTCTTCCATTGTTAACCATGGTGACCTGCAAAGAAACACGTGCAGCCATCATTGCGTTGCATAAAAATGGCTTCACAGGCAAGGATATTGTGGCTACTAAGATTGCACCTAAATCAACAATTTATGGGATCATCAGCAACTTCAAGGAAAGAGGTTCAATTCTAGTAAAGAAGGCTTCAGAGCGTCCAAGAAAGTCCAGCAAGTGCCAGGATCGTCTCCTAAAGAGGATTCAGCTGTGGGATCGGAGTGCCACCAGTGCAGAGCTTGCTCAGCAGGCAGGTGTGAGCGCATCTGCACGCACAGTGAGGCCAAGAAAAGAAGCCACTTCTCTCCAAAAAAAACATCAGGGACAGATTGATCTTCTGCAGAAAGTATCATGAATGGACTGCTGAGGACTGGGGCAAAGTCATATTCTCAGATGAAGCCCCTTTCCGATGGTTTGGGGCATCTGGAAAAAGGCTTATCAGGAGAAGAAAAGGTGAGCGCTACCATCAATCCTGTGTCATGCCAACAGTAAAGCATCCTGAGACCATTCATGTGTGGGGTTGCTTCTCATCCAAGGGAGTGGATTCACTCACAATCGTTTAAGAATGGTACCAAAACACCCTCCAACAGCAACTTCTTCCAACAATCCAACAACAGTTTGGTGAAGAACAATGCATTTTCCAGCACGATGGAGCACCGTGCCATAAGGCAAAAGTGATAACTAAGTGGCTCGGGGACCAGAATGTTGAAATTTTGGGTCCATGGCCTGGAAACTCCCCAGATCTTAATCCCATTGAGAACTTGTGGTCAATCCTCAAGAGGCCGGTGGACAAACAAAAACCCACTAATTCTGACAAACTCCAAGAAGTGATTATGAAAGAATGGGTTGCTATCAGTCAGAAGTTGATTGAGGGCATGCCCAGTCGAATTGCAGAGGTCTTGAAAAAGAACGGCCAACACTGCAAATACTGACTCTTTGCATAAACGTATGAAGTGCTTGTAATTGTATTTCAGTACATCACAGAAACAACTGAAACAAAGATCTAAAAGCAGTTTAGCAGCAAACTTTGTGAAAACTAATATTAATGTAATTCTCAAAACTTTTGGCCACGACTGTATATGTTTGATGTTGTTGCAGCGCATCTCTTCCCTGCAGGGTTGCCAGGTTCTCACAACAAATCCTGCCCAATTGCGCTTCAGGAGGGGTCACTCTGTAAAAATCTCATCCCGGGGAGTAAAATCTAAATTTTTGGTAGGGTTTCCCTAGTAAAATTCATATTCCAGGGGCGCTCCAACCCCCGCGGCAACAGTGTTAAAGTAGCACAATTCCGTGGATTCCTTCCCAGTCTGTCAGTAACGCTCTGTTCAGTTTCTGTCTCTACGAAGCCCCACCTTCCAAAAAGCACAAAGTGCTCTGTTTGGTTTAACTAGACCAGTGTGTTGTGATTGGTCATTTCAGAAAATGTCCCACCTATTACCATAACGGTGAGTTTCAAAATGCTACTAACCCAACCCAACTCAACTAGGCTCCGCCCATTTATTTTGTCTACGACTTGGGCGGGAATTATTTAAATGAGGACTATTGCGACGTGTTCACTCAAGCGGCGGAGCCAGGATTTTTTCATAGGGGTGGACAGGCAGGGTCAGCAACCACAGAAAATTATTTCAACATAAAAAATAGTCTATAATGTACTGGACTTTGCCTAACACAACTGAAGACAGTTAATTTGAACTTACTTGTAATTGAGATAATGAATTAGCTCATTATCTCTTTTAAATAAAAAAAATTCCGCATCTGCAGGCAAAGCGGCTCACACAATAGCTAAATTTCAGCTTGTTCAGTCAGCTTGTTCTGGTTCTCGAAACCCCCAACAGCTTCTTCTCCATTGTCGCGTCTTCATGGATGAGACACGCAGATAACTACACACTGAGTTTGTCTGTTTCTAAAACTACTAAAGTAAACACTAAATGTTCAACTTTCTATATTGTCAAAATAAATTATTACAACAGTTCTAAAATAAATTAAAGTCAGCCTTAGGGGGAAAAAATGTGCTCTCTTTTGAATTCCCATTTGCAAGAAAGTGAATAAGGGCGGAAGTCAACAGCCTGAATGTAAAATTAATTATTTTATGCATTTAAATGTGATACATTTTTGTTTGTACTTTATAAATTACTGCAAAATTATCATATTCTAGTACAAATGCACAGTGCTCACATTTATTGTATAGACTTATATTGTGACCTCATATAGCAGAATATTTTAGTCCAGAGACATGTGACATAACAAATTCATACATACGTTTTTGAAAAGTGCGTGCCGCGAGCACAGTATAGCAGCTGACATGACAGGAAAGTACATTTTTTCTGAGTTTACAGACATATAGCCTATCAACATATCATCTGACTGCAGATACTGAAGAAGGACAACGCGTTTCTCTCAGCATCTGACAGGAGTGTCACCGGCGTGTTTCAAAATAAAAGTGGCATCAGAAAAATTGTATTATGTTGTAGTTTCTTTGACTGCACACAATGCGACCCACTCAAAACGGTCTTGAAACCCACCAGCTGAGAAAATCGACCCAGGTTATATATAATGTCCGCCGTTCACTGTTGTACTGCTGAAGCTTATTCGGCACCTGTATCCTTTCTGAAAAATCTCCCTTTTTTGTGGTCTTAAAGAGACGGTTCTGCGTTTAAATAAACGCCGTTCGTGTAAAGAAAAGGGGAAGACAGAAACAGCAGTTGTGAGCTCCGCTAGCTCCTGATTCGTTCCCGGAAGAAAACTCAAGACAACAATAGAGGCGTTTCAGGAAGTTCAGAAACAGTACACCAGGGTTGCCAGGTTTTCGCAAACAAAACCCACCTAATTGCTATTCAAATCTACACCAAAACTAGCCCAATAGTTGATGCGACCCCAGACAATATGATATTTAACCCCGAAATGCGAATTTTACCTGGGGAATCCCACCAAAAACGCGGACTTAAAAAAAAAAATGCGTTACAGGGCGTAAAATACGCATTTTTGGTGGGGTTCCTCCAGTAAAATTTGCATTCCAGGGGCTAAATATCACGTTATTTGGGGTCACTTCAACCCTCGGACATGAAAAACAACCCATGGCAACAGTATTATAGCAACACTGCAGTGCGCACTGATATATAGAAAGAGTGTTTTATCCAAAGCAACTTATATTGGATTCAAGCTACACATTTTATAATAGTAACATGAACCAGGGGCGGACTGGCCATCGGGAGCACCGGGACATTTCCCGGTGGCCTGATGGTCATTCTGGCCTGCCGGCTGCAGCTGTGCTGTCGATCAGACTGACGTGCGTATTAATTGACACACTTATGAATCTACGAATCAGGTGATCGCGGAGTGAAAATGACACCACCACATGACCCAACATCAGCGAAGCACTGCCTAATTGGCCAAATCCAGAGGCAGGCTTTATCTTGGAAAATAGTGCAAAAAAAATGGAGCGTAAAAAGGAGAAAAGCCTAAAATCCCAACCATGTTCGCCAGTAAGGGAACAGGTCGGTCAGAATTACATTTACATGATATTTACTAGGGGTGGAAAAAAAAATCTATCCGTTCGGTTCTCCACGCGCTCGGACGGTCCACTGTTCAACTTAAATCTGACAAAGCATTTGTAACATGGTTTACTATAAATAACACATAAAACAATCAGGGTTCAGTTAATATGTGTTTCTGTTGATGGATGAACATTCTGGGTTCCCAGACATTACAACAACAGCGATGAAAAAAAAAAAAAAAAAACGAACCGTGAAAAAGTTGAACTGTTCCACCCCTAATATTTACTTCATCATTTGGCAGATGGACGCTTTCATCCGAAGCAACTTACAGTAGATAAAATCTATTCTTTATAAAAAAAAATAATAATACAAATATATATAATGATAGAAGTTTTAAAAGCGCATCTTAATGACAAACTAGCACATGGTTTTATATACTGTATGGGGATACATAGAGCATTGGAAATATATCAAATATAAATATTTTAACATGTGAATATTTATCCCTTCTTAAAATGTGTAAGCCAATTTTATATTTGTCTATTCCTAGTGAGTTTTGGAGGGTTTATTTATTTATCCATTCATATTATGAATGGTCGTCTACCTGTTACATCCACTAACAGGGTGACCCTATAAGTTTAGCAGGCTGGTGGACACATGAATTTGGTGGTGGTGACTGCAGCAGCAGAGGTGGCCTGGGGTGGAGTCATATTCCCGGCCTGATTTACATGCCAACAGTCCCCCACTGACATGAACTAACAATATATTTTTAATGCATTTAATTGAAATTGTACTCAATTGTACTCGTCGTATGTTCTTGTTAATTCACAGTGCACTAATGTTAACAGATACGTTTGATTTTAAAATTTAAAATTCATGTTAACCAATGTAGTCAACTAATGCTAAAAAATGAAACCTTGTTATTAAATGTTGAAAATAGTACTAAAATAATTGCTAAAATAGTAAAAATGGTCTCAGATCAAGTCATTGAAAGTTCATTTATTCTTCTACTGTCAATTATGGACATTCAGACTTCCATCTGCAGTCTTGAATTAAACCTGAGAAACTTCTGACCCAAACCAAGAGTGTCTGATGACACTGAACTTTCATAATGAACGATCGCCCGAGGTCTGCTCCACGCCAACACCAATCACAGTAGAAACCACAGTCGGGAAATTTGATTAACTCCCATTATGCCCGGCAAAAGACCGTCTCATAACTCACAACTTCTTTATTACACTGCAGATTTGGCATGCTGCAATTTTTGTAAGAATTTTGAGTGGAGGAGACGCCAATTTGACACTCGTAATGCTCTGCTCGAAGTTCATCTGAATGTTTTGTATTACAAACGCATTTGCAAAACACTTTTTAAAATGAGTTGCATATGTTTTAACATACTGCACTCCTGGAAAAATGGTTCAGTGGGATTCTGTATAGGATTCTTGAGTTTTAAAGAACTCCTTCTACCAAAAAGGTTCTATATGAGGAGAAATGTCTTAAACGATTGCATAATACGTTCGTTTTTAAGGGCTTGCTTCAATTTCTTCTAGGGATAAAGTATGTTTTTGAGCTAAAATTGAATCAAAGTTAAAAAAAAATAATTACAATAAACTGTATTAATTACAACTAAATCCATAAAATGATCCCATGAAAGAAACACCTCAAAGGCTGTGTTCCTCTGTGAAAATCTGTCTTCAAAAATGCTCTTCAAGGACAAGACAGAAGCATGATAAAAGAAGCTCATTCAACTCTATACAGATTGAAACTGGACATATTATTCACCATCTCTCTTACTGTGTTATTGCAGAACATGCTGTGAGAGCCAATGTGTTGTCAGCAACACGAATCCCATGTATCTTGATCTGCTTTACTTCAGTTTTCTCCAGCAGAGAAGATTTTCAGTGAATATTAAATGAAATTATGACATTTTACTGATGTCCCTCCTCTATGCACTTAAAAAAACATATAATGGAGTATGTTTTACTAGAAAATATTGTTTCAGTGTTTGCAAGTGTTGCACGAACAGATGAGGAGGATGTTCCTACACAAGTCTTTAAAGGATTAAACATAACACACAGTTTCTGCCAATCTCATGTTAAACTTGAGTACCTATATTGAGTAGTCAAGAGTCATTCGTTTTCTCAGATTTACATAAAACAGTTACGCTGCACCGATTCTTTCCAAGAGCAGCCGAGCTCCTGGAGGTGTGCTGTAGGCGGAGCTAAAGACATCACACATAAGACATCATCGCATTGTCCCTGGATAACTTTTGATTCACAAGGCTGGGTGGGTTACTTTTACAATGTATTTCACTACAGATTACAAAATACATGCTTTAAAAAGTCATTTGTAACGCATTTCGTTACATTACTCAAGTTTAGTAACTTCATCTAAATACTTTAGAATACTTTGGAATATTAATAAGTGTGGAACAAACACAAAAAGGTCATTGCAAGTTTTTATCTGACTTTTTCCATCAGAATTGCGTGATATAAAGTTGCAATTGTGAGTTATAAAGTCAGAATTATGAGATATAAACTCACAATATTAAGAAAAGTCAGAATTATGAGATAAAAACTAACAATATTGAGAAAAGTAAAAAAAAAGAGATATAAACTGACAATATTGAGAAAAGTAAAAAAAAGAGATATAAACTGACAATATTGAGAAAAGTCAGAATTATGAGAAAAAAACTAACAATATTGAGAAAAGTAAAAAAAGAGATATAAACTAACAATATTGAGAAAAGTAAAAAAAAAAGAGATATAAACTGACAATATTGAGAAAAGTCAGAATTATGAGAAAAAAACTAACAATATTGAGAAAAGTAAAAAAAGAGATATAAACTAACAATATTGAGAAAAGTAAAAAAAAAAAGAGATATAAACTGAAAATATTGAGAAAAGTCTGAATTATGAGATATAAACTCAGATAAAAAAAAAAAAAGTTAGTATTGCTAGTTTATATCTCCCAATTCTGACTTTATAACTTGCAATTGTGAGTTTAAATCTCACAATTCTGAGAAAAAGAAGTCAGAATTGTGAAATGCAAACTCACAATTGTGAGGAGAAAAAACAAATTGTGAGAAAAAGTTGCAGTGACGAGTGAATTATAAAATGACTCACAAAACATGAAAACAGTCGTGGATCATCAGGTCATGACAGGACAGTTCAGTTGACAGTTGGGCAATTTTTTTTATAAATTCAGTCATTTTGTCTTGTTCAGGACAGAACTAAATAAAAATAACAACATTTTTATGATCGCTCTTAAAAGTATTAAAATGTTGATGAAACTTCACTCCACTTTTTCAGACGGTCAGAGTCAGAGAATCACCAATCGCTGTTTAAATGACATTAAAACTCAAAGTAATCACTTTGGTAATCTAAAACACTTTTCAGATGTAACTGTAATCTGATTACCACCCATTTAAAATGTAACTGTAATGAAATACAGTTACTCAAATTTTGTATTTTAAATACGTGACTAAGTTACTTGTATTTCGTTACTCCCCAACCCTGACTATACATTAGTATTGTTTACATTAATATGCACTTATGCGCCGATGCCCAACAAAACAGACATTTAATGCTGTTTTACGTGGTTCCGACTCATGAGCTGAATATTTAATCGCCAGGACTGCTTCAACTTTCAATTTCAAACGATCTGCAAATCGAACTGGGCCTTGTTTATACAACACTCATCACAGAGATGCAGGGAATAAACACTTGCACAGCTGCACCGGAAAAACAAACTGCATCCACTGAACTCTTAATGCAGGGTTCTTTGGGAAGCCGAACAAGTCAGAAAATCTGACTGAACTGACTGAAAATAAGTCAGAATGCATGAAACAGCTTTAGACAGCCGCTTTAATAGTAATCCACAGCATGATACGAAACAAAAGGAAGTTGCACACACTCTGAACACAAACGCAAATGAGACCAGTGTTGTGCCGAAATCCTACCCCCGCCAAATTATTACCCCTCTAGTATTGGTAGGGTTAGGATTAAGCAATAAAATAGCGACTTCAGCGAGGGAGTAATAATTTGGCAGGGAGTCGAAATTCGGCAGAACACCGGAACCAGAACATAGGAAAAAGCTGAACTTACGTATACTGACAAACGGGGTAATTAATGTAACACAGCTGAACTAAATGAACTAATAATTGCAGTAACCATGACAACACAAAAGAACCGAGAAAAGAACAAAGGAACACAGGATGAATAATGAATACAAGCTAAAAGCCCATGAAAACGAAACTAAGAACAGATATAATTGAAGATTTGTAACATTACACTAGGGCTACGCGATTTATCGCACAATGCGAAAAATGACATTGAACTTGAATGCGATTATCGCTTAAACACGATTCTTAGTGCGATAATGAAATCACAAAGGCGGCGATTATTTTTTCATGCGCAGCTTGTCAGTGAAGTGCGGCTCCAAATGCTAATTCATCTGAAAGAACTGCGAGTTTGAGTCGCTTATAATGTACATTTGAAAAAGCAACGTGCGTCGAACATCGTGAGAAGCATTTATTAACATCTTGTCCAACAAAAGACAACATCAATAACATGTTTTTACTCCAAACTCACTACATAACGGCAGTTGAGCTTCTGTGAGATGATGTGGCTTCTTACACAGAATAAGGCAGTCGTGTGTTTATTAGTCATGTTTAACGTGTTTCAATCTTCTGTTTATTCAGCTACAGCAATATGACGTGTTATCTTCTTCTGCTTCAGGACATATTTGGAGTTTCTGTGCAAGAGTGCTTTCAGATAGAGAAGCATTTACTACTGATCACAGAGCCGTACAGCTCTGACAAGCTGCACGTTAAATAATCGCAGCCTTTGCCAAATCGCGTGCGATTTAATGAGAAGCGACTCACTGCAGAGCCATAACCTCCAGCTCCCCCTCTCTTGACCAAATGTGGGCATGCTGGGTGGAGCTGCATCCCCCAACCACACCCTAACCCTACCCATAACCCTATCTCTCCACCCATTAAACAGGTTAAGCTCCACCCTTGAGTGGTGGAGTGGAGTGCTCTTCAGCGAGCACTACTTGGATTTAATTGCAATAAATCGTGCAGCCCTACATTACACTCTCTTCCTGAAGGCGTGGCCTCATGGTGTGAAGAGAAAGGAGGCGGCTTAGGAAAAGGACGAGGAGATGGCGAAGGGATGCTGACAGGAGGATGATGAAACCCCGGCAGCGATGACGGTAGATGCCCCCTGATGTAGACCTAGAGCATGGCAGTGACAACAGCCCACGGCGGAGTTGAGGGAGGGAGGAGCCAAGGGCTTGACCGGGACAACATCCGTGCAACGACCGATGGAGAGGGAACTGATGGATCCCCAACCTTCACAGATGGTACTGAGTGACACCACTGGAGACCAAGGCGGACTTGCGGTGACGAATGTCTGAGGCGGAGCCAGAGTTACATTTTAAGCCAATTAAAAATGTATGGATGTCTTTGCAGTTGCTTTTATTTGAAAAAAATATATAACACAATACCTTTCAATGAAAACATTACAAAAAATCTAATTGGTTTTACAACATGAAGCAATAGACATTTTGTATAAAATGAAGGCAGAAAGTTTTGAAACATGTTCATATTAATATGATGGTCCACATCTACATAGGATAATAATTGAAAAAGTTGTTGGAAAAGCCATTGGATATCATTTGGTATTATATTTAACGCAATGAAATCAGACAATTTTAAGTGTGACTTAAGTGAATAAATGCCTGTATTTAGGAAATCAGTTGGAGCAATGGTCAATTATGTAGTTTAACATTATTATATTTGACCACAGAACGTTTTGAGAACCATGCGATAAACATAAATTTTCTCCTTTTATTCCAATTACGGAATGAACTCCACACTGAGATGTGAAACAGAGTCTGCAAGCGTCCTTTAACTAGATATTGGGTGGAGCTTTTGACAAATGTGGGTCTGAAATGTCATTACAGTTCACAAACACCCACACACATTTCCTTTGACATGTGTGTGTCCCGTTTGTGTCCTCAGGGTTTCACGCGTCTGATCGTGGTGTGTTGATCCCGACGACGTTTGGTTTTGCTCTGAAGGTGTGAAAACAATCACTGTGATGAGCATTATCACCCTCAGCCAGCCACGGCATTGGATGGATGTGATAGTAAACATAGGAACGAATTAATAAATTCGACAGACTGCACTTTAACTACTATGTCAGTGTTTTAATGATACTTTAATGACAACTTGAAATGCAATCTGCAATGCATTTAACTTACGGAATGTGACATACTGACTATTCAATGGGAAATAATGTAATTCAGGGATTGATTTTTGATTTTTTACATTATGATTAGATTTCTCTGACATTTTGGACTACAATGATATTTGTGTTCGGGTCAGAGGATTTATTTTTTTACCTGAAAATGTTACTTAATGTTATATAGCATTGGATTTAAAGTTTACGGACTTTGTTCACATAGGGTATAACTACTTCTCAAAAAAAAAAAATTGGATAATCCATGTACTTTTTTGGGATTTTTTTCTCCACCTTGTTACACTTGTTCCCAGTCAAAAATGGCCGGGTTACAAAAAAAGCTTTCAAATTTGGCATCACAACATGCTTGACGTCAATGACATCAAACATGGACATTTTAGCCATTTAAATTTCAGTTTGGTTCTACTCTACTTCAGGTTAAGCATGTAACCATGGTTCCCTGAGAACAGGGAACGGACACAGCGTAGAATACGCAGAGGTGTTCTCCATAGCGTATTCGACGCAGTGCGAGTTTCCTTGCGAAAGGGAACATGATATACACTACAGTAGGAAAGTTTGGGGTCAGTACGAAAAACAGTTAAAAAAAAAAAAAAGTTAATATTTTTACTCCACAAGGATGCATTAAATTGATCAAATCTGGCAATAATGAAATTTATAAATTTACAATAGATTTCTATTTCGAACAAATGCTGTTCGGTTTTTTTTTTTACATTAATATAATGAAAAAAAATAAAATAATAATAATAAATGTTTCTTGAGGAGAAAATAATCATATTAGAATGATTTCTGAAGGATCATGTGAGTAATGATGCTGAAAATTAAATGTATTAAAAAAGAAAACAATTTTAAATTGTAATAATATTTCACAATATTACTGTTTTTACCATTTTTGATGAAATAAATGCAGCCTTGGTGATGATAAGCCATTTTTAAAAGCATTAAGAAATCTCACAGATCCCAATTTTTGAACCGTAGTGTCTCTCATTTACTCATCTTCATGTTTTTATAAAAAAAAGAAGTTTAGAAGAATGTTCAAAAAGTGCTTAAGATGTGGAGAAAGGTCTTTCATTTTAATGACAGATTATGAAAAAATTATGTTGATGTTCCCCAATGAATCATGCACAATAATACCAAGAATATTAAGAAAGTAGGTTTTGTGTGTTTGCCTGAGGTGGGTTTCTTTTACTCTGTGCTGAAGTTTCAGGTAAGTGTTCAGGAAAGAGTTTCGAGTGTTTGAGCTCATTTGTCATGCAGCAGGAAGCTTTCTGTGAGTTCGTAGCAGGGACAGGGTGGTAATAGGGTTCTGATCTTCAGGGCATGGACAATAGAAACATTTAACAGCTCCACTGTTTCTCTCTCGCCTGAGCTCTCTCTCTCTGCTGGTGAGTAATTGGAAATGAGAATTACTGTCCAATCGCCTCTTGTGTGAAGAGAGTGAGTGTGTCTCCTGCTTTCTAATGAGAGCGTGGTGGATCTCACCGACAGACAGCGCTGCCTCTATTAGTTTGTTTAGTCTCTTTTTCCTTTTTTTCACTGCTACTTTCCTTTCTCAACAGACGAAGTAATAATTTACACGTGCACACACACACACACACACACACACACACTAAATAATGGATGTGCACAGTAAAAATTATCACAATTTTAATGGCAATACTATAAAAATGCTATAGTAAAAACGTGTTAATTGTTCAATGGTAAGTTCCCCTACTATATAGGCTAATAATTCTAAAAGCCGCATGTATTTTTACAGTTAAATACTGTTACATTTACCATTTTTGGAAGTGAAAAAGAACAAGTCATTTTATAATTTATAGTGGAAAAAATTTAATTCCTTGTGTGACACTTCACATGCTTTTTCATTAAAACATTGACTTTTTTTCTTATCAGTTATGCACGTTAGGGTTTGCTGTTAAATTAATGTTTATTGCATTAGTTTAGTGTCATGTGGGTATTGATGTAGAGTATCTGAAAACCATACTGAAGTAAAAGTAAAAGTACAGGTACCTTACAGCGAAACTGACCCCATTATACGTTACAAGTCCCCAATTCCAATACAACTTCAGTAAAAGTCTGATTTTTATGCAAATATTATGCATATGCAGAATATACATATTATGTAAATTCCATTTTACATGGTGATAAATATGTGTCAGCAGTGTATGTACATAACCACCCTATAAAGATAAAATCCAGATTCCTCTTTATTTGAAAACCCCATAAATCATAAGCAATGCCTCAGAAAAAGCTGTTTGCAGATTGCAGCTTTTGTGATGTCATAAATGCTTAGGCCCCGCCCACAACTGCTGACAGACTCTGCTCTATTAGCATAGACCCCGCCCTGAGCGAGCTTTATACAATTTGTATTTAATACACAGATCTAACATACACATGCAATTTCTTTCCCTGCTGTTTATGTGAACTTTGTGTTTTTTACATAACCTCCTGAGTATTTGACAGTTTAGGCGCAATGACACGCGAAAGATGAGTTAGTTTAATACTCACTTGCCATACTCACACCGTCTGACAGCCAGCTATGGCTTTAAAATGTATGCAGATAATGAACTTTAATGAAGAACTGCAATGTCACGTGAGCGTGACCACGATGGAGATGATAATCAAAACCAAACAGATGTTTTGTTAGGTTTTTGGAGAGTATCCTATGCATGAGCTGTACAGGCTCCGCCCTCTTCTGGAAAGCGGGGTGGGGAGCAGCAGCTCATTTGCATTTAAAGATACATGCACGAAAACATCATATTTTTCCTTCCATTTAAAAATTGCCATTTACAACATGTATGATAAATGATCTGTGGGCTATTTTGAGCTGAAACTTCACAGACACATTCTGGAGACACTTATATTACATCTTGTAAAAAAAGGGACATAATAGGTCCACTTTAACAGTACTTTTACACATACTAAATGTAGGCTAAAAGATGTACTAGTCCTCAACACTTAAAAGACATGGCAGTGGAAAACAAGAAACAGTTGGTTTGTGTAGAGAGCGATCATGTGTTTATTTTCTAAAATCGAAAAATCTCAGTTAAGCTCAAGTCCTCATACACGACAGATGAAGAAAATAATGTTAGGTAAAATTAAATGGTCAAAGCCTACATGCACTGGATGTGCTGGTTTCGGCCTCATCTGTCACTCAGCAACTACCTGCTATATAATATACAAGTGTAAAGTAGCCTTGTTGACAAGTTTAGGTGGGTAAGGGCAAAACTAACAAGATGTAGTTCTTTCAGTGCCCTGTGGATGGCGACTTAAGAGTAAATCTACTTATTCAAAAATGTAGTCACGTACAAAGTAGCTCAAGTGGAGGAGTTCAAGTATCTTGGGGTTTTGTTCACGAGTGAGGGAAGGAAGGAGCGTGAGGTTGACAGGCGGATCGGTGCAGCTTCTGCAGTAATGCGGTCGATGTACCGGTCTGTCGTGGTGAAGAAGGAGCTGAGCTGCAAGGCGAAGCTCTCGATTTACCGGTCAATCTACGTTCCTACTCTCACCTATGGTCATGAGCTTTGGGTCATGACCGAAAGAATGAGATCCCGGATACAGGCGGCCGAAATGAGCTTTCTCCGCAGGGTGGCAGGGCGCTCCCTTAAAGATAGGGTGAGGAGCTCGGTCACTCGGGAGGAGCTCAAAGTAGATCCGTTGCTCCTTCACATCGAGAGGAGTCAGCTGAGGTGGCTCGGGCATCTGTTTCGGATGCCTCCTGGACGCCTCCCTAGGGAGGTGTTCTGGGCATGTCCCACCGGGAGAAGGCCCCGGGGAAGACCTAGGACACGCTGGAGAGACTATGTCTCTCGGCTGGCCTGGGAACGCCTCGGTGTCCCCCCGGAAGAGCTGGAGGAAGTGTCTGGGGAGAGGGAAGTCTGGGAGTCTCTGCTCAGACTGCTGCCCCCGCGACCCGGCCCAAAAAAACGGATAAGCGGTGGAAGATGGATGGATGGACAAAGTAGCTCAAAGTAAAGTTGCTAATATTTTTGTTACTCAGTCAAAGTACACAAGTAGCAAAAAAGATACTTAAAGGTACAGTTTGTTTTGTCACCGCTAGGGGTCGCTAAAATATTAAAAAAAATAACAAAGGCGTAGATTGATGATGCAGTGAATATGGAATCATGGAACTTGTCGTCATGCCGATTGATTAATAATGTTTCTGGATGAGTGAATGCATGTTTTTATCATGACTGTGGTGTGAAGCAGGGCGGGGCCGAGAGTCACGGGCGCGATTACTAATGAGAGACAGATATCAGTGACACACAAGAGTCCCGGGGATATAAAGACACGAGGACATTTCATTCTACCGAACTACTCACAAGTGCTGAAACACTCCTCATACAGGTCAGTTTATTTGATGAGTTAAACTGTGAGGAAACGCAGCGCTGTTTCACTCGCTCTAAACTGTGTTTGAGTGTGTGGAAAGTTGTGATGTTATTCTGTGTATTAGTTTGTTGACTGTATGAGACTAACAGTGAGCTAGATCAACATTACAGAATCACACTGATGATATTCTAACATTTCATCGTGTTGAGCTTTATAACATTGATTAGTCTTATATATCCTACATTTGCTCACCTCGTCTAATAACGTGCGAGAGCGCCGTCTCTGTCAAGTCAAAGTTTGTCGCAAATCATTTTGGAAACGCCACGGCGATATTGATCCTCGTTTTACTTCTCCTTTTGTCCCAAAGTTTGCTTGCCACGGTCCATAATGTTTGAACGAAACAACAGCGCGCCGCTAGACGTTACGCAGCTGTCTATGTCTGTTGCCATGGTTACTATGCAGTACAAGCGGAAACCAGGGATAACGCAGATATTACGTCACTGACAGACGACAAGTGACGAGAGAGGGCCGGCACTATTTAAAATTGTGAATTTCTCTGAATTTACAAATTCTTGGAAACATTTAGGATAATGTAAGAACACAACTGCATGAAATCTAGAACACTGTGCAAGTTTTAATATAAAAATCTTACATATTGTGCCTCTAAGTACAGTAACTAATTAAATTTACTCGCATTTTAAAGCTGTTGTGTTTATTTGAAAAGAAGCTAATACAGTAAACACCCGTTGGTGTGTAATTTACTTGGTAGATCAAAACATATTGTCAAGTTATATTGTAACAGAGTGCCACGTTTTTCTTTCATGTCCTGAAGAGAATTCTGTGTAATGATACTTCGAGGCACTAGAGGGCGATAGTTAGCCTCTCCTGCATCGCAAATAAGGTGAGGTTTGAATGAAGAAGGCGAGAGGTGTGGTAGAAGAACCACATGGGGTTTTTTTAGCCTTCCATGAACTGCCTTAAAGTCCTCGCTGAGAAAACGGTATGGGAAGCTTGACTTAAGCGTTTTGTATGTTCATTTATTGTTGATGGCGCTAATTCTCCGGCCAGGAAGAAATACCGACGCACTCAAAACTAATTTCAACGCATGTAACTATATACTTTTCACTAGAACACTTTAAACCAATGAGAATAAAAAAAGAAGTTAGTAGTTTACTGGGTTTTTTTTGTGGTAAACCCTCATTTGTAACCATATACGAACAAAAAGTTACAATATTTACCACAGACCTTATTTAACTCAGAAAATCTCGAGGGAATCGGAAAATTAGTCTTCTACACTACACTATTTCGTATACCGTATTTTTTACGGTAGAGTCCTGGCAACCACTGTTGTGTTTGAACAGATATGCTCTTCTCGTCTTTTAGAATCAAAGACGGAGCCGTATACGTCTGTTATACACGTATTCTGTGGTCATATACTGATATATTCCTTCAGCCAACGCATTGGGAATGTTTTAGCTCATAACGAGGAAGGAAGAGCGATCACAGAAGTGTCACTGCACCCAACTTCTGGAGTTAAGTGCCTCGCCGAAGGGCACAATAGCGGTGGACACAGAAAGCGTGAGAACTCTGGAACAAACAGCTAAATCAAGCGCCTCCGGGTTCCCAACTGGGATTTGAAGAAGCAATCCTCCTACTACCAGAGATCTCTGCTGCCCCGGCCACTGGCGACAAAAACGCTTCAGAGAGATTACAAATTTTAGTCTGCACTCGCAGTCTGCACAAATTTTATGTCCTGCTTTTTATTCTCCGCTTGCTTTGACCTCCAAAGTAAAGCTGGCTGTTTTTATAGAAGTGGAGGAGGTGAAAGAGTTTCTGTTGTTTTTGTTTATTACTGTTGCTTGCGTGCGGTAAAAAGCTTTTGCAATAAAACTTTTTCTCTCCGACAACCTTCCAGCTAACCTTCTGGCTTCCACATCTGGGTGGCCCACTCAATATGGCCTCGACTCTAATTGGCCCATTGTCCTTTGGAATTTGAGCTCTGATTGGCCAAACCTCTAATTAGCCGATAATCATTTGGAAACTGACCCGAATTCACATTCTGGTCGGACGTCCTGAGGTCAAGAGGTTGTTTTTATATTGTTTAATCCAGAAGCTGGTTTAGAGGAGGAGTCGGCCGAGGATCCTGGAAAAATCCTGAAAAACACAGATGGATTTTAATCTGATTCAGTTGTAAAACTAATTAACTAATTACTAAATCTAAAAACTAATTAACCTAATCTATTAGAATCTGAAAATAAATATCTGTATATATATAGAATTTAAATATATATATATATATATATAAATATATATATTTATTAATTTATTTTAATTCCTAATGGTTATGAATAATATTTTTTATTTAATAATTTACATTTAGAAGATATTTATATCAAAAGTAATTATTACATAATTTATATTACATTATTACGTTTAGAATTTATATTATATGCATATTGAGTTACATAACTTAATGTAAATAATTTTATAATTTATAATTTACTTGTACACAACGACAAATAATGTCAATTTTTTTGCAATCAGGAAAAAATATTTAAAAACATTCAAATAATAATAAATAATAAATTAATTATTAAAAAAAACTAAGTATTAAATGATTGTTATTAAAGTATTATATATATATATTAATACTTTAATAACAATCATTTAATACTTAGTTTAAACAGCTTGAAAAATATTTTAGAGTGTATATTTATAATTGATATTATACTTATATTAAGTTTAATACTTTAATATAAATAATTTAATACAAAAATTGTGTACAGCATATTTTACAGGAAGGTAAATGATAAAATTATTGATATTACATTATTTAACTTAATGCATATAATATCAATTTATAAATTGTTAAGTTGCATATATATATATGTGTGTGTGTGTGTGTGTGTGTATGTGTGTATATATATATATGTATAAAACACACATACTCGTACAATAAGTAACATGAGTATTTTGAGAATGTGTGTGTGGTGCGGGTAGTTGCTTTAGTCATCATTCACTTAATCAGAAACTACTTCAGAGAGCTAGACGAGGAAACAAGAAAGGACAAATAAAATCAATTGTGCTGCCCTCCCTCTGTGGCTCCGTCTCTCAACACTGCAGCATTTATTGGCACAAATCACTGCTCATTTGTGTGCTCAGACATATATGCATGTGTGTGTTCGCAATACTGTCAAGAAGTTCGATACCCCAGGCAGATGTGGTAGGAATTATGGGTGTGAATATGCATTATTTAGTTTATTTGGTCATTTTTCTGTTGTATCGATGTGTGTGCTTTTGAAAGCTATACAATCAGACAGCGGGAGTCCGACATGTTTGCATTTTCCAGATGTTTCATTAACTCTCTTAATAGTGCTAAATCACCACAGCTGTTCAATTACTCTCAGATAAACAGTGAACGGTAAGAGATATTATTTGCTGTCCTCCGTATTATTCTACATATGCTTTTAGATTCAATTCAATTTCCCAAAACTTTTCTTGCAGGAAACTTTGCACTGGAATCACCTTTGCCAAACATCATACATCAAACACGGCACTTAAATGGGAAAATTAATTATTTACTCTACAGAATGAAACACCTTGAGGAATAATCATGCAAACGGCACTTTGTTATGAACATTGTCATTAAAGCTGGCAGCATGTTCCAAAATGGAGAATTCTTCATATTCCTTCATGGTTGTTGGTGCCAGCCTGGATGCTCTGAGGATTTCAGAAACTGCTGATTTTCACGCTCAACCATCTCTAGGGTTTACAGAGAATGACCCAAAAAAGAGGACGTATCCAGTGAGAGGCAGTTCTGAGGGTGAAAATGCCTTGTTGATGCCAGAGATCAGAGGAGAATCGACTGATTCAAGCTGATAGAAACACAACAGTAACTCGTTAAAACTGAGATCTTCAGAGGAGCATCTCTGAACGCTCAACACGTTCAACCTCGAAGCAGCAGAAGACACACCGGTGCCACTCCTGTCAGCTGAGAACAGAAACTGAGGATAAAATTCACCAAAACTGGACAACAGAAGATTGAGAAAACGTTGCTGGTCTGATGAGGCTCGATTTCTGCTGCGACATTCATACGGTAGGGTCAGAATTTGGTGTGAACAACATGAAAGCGTGGATCCGTCCTGCTGGTTAAATGATCATGGTGTTGGTGTGCTTGACTGGCCAGTAAACTCACCAGACCTGAAGCCCATAGAAAATCTATAGGGTATTGTCAAGAGGAAAATGAGTAACAAAAGACCAAAAAATGCAGATGAGCTGAAGGCCACTGTCAAAGAAACCTGGGCTTCCACACCATCTCAGCAGTGCCACAAAGTGATCCCCTCCATACCACGCTGAATTGAGGCAGTAATTAAAGCAAAAGCAGCCTCTATCAAGTATTGAGTTCATATACAGTAAATGAACATACTTTCCAGAAGGACAACAATTCACTAAAAATGTTTTTTTCACTGGTCTTATGAAGTATTCTAATTTATTGAGAAAGTGAATTGGTGGGTTTTTGTTAAATGTGAGCCAAAATCATCATAATTAAAAGAACCAAAGACTTAAACTACTTCAGCCTGTGTGCATTGAATATATTTAATACACAAGTTTCACAATTTGAGTTGAATTACTGAAATAAATGAATACACAATGAATGAATACACTCACCTAAAGGATTATTAGGAACACCTGTTCAATTTCTCATTAATGCAATGATCTAATCAACCAATCACATGGCAGTTGCTTCAATGCATTTAGGGGTGTGGTCCTGGTCAAGAAAATCTCCTGAACTCCAAACTGAATGTCAGAATGGGAAAGAAAGCTGATTTAAGCAATTTTGAGCGTGGCATGGTTGTTGGTGCCAGACGGGAGTATTTCACAATCTGCTCAGTTACTGGGATTTTCACGCACAACCATTTCTAGGGTTTACAAAGAATGGTGTGAAAAGGGAAAAACATCCAGTATGCGGCAGTCCTGTGGGTGAAAATGACTTGTTGATGCTGGAGGTCAGAGGAGAATGGGCCGACTGATTCAAGCTGATAGAAGAGCAACTTTGACTGAAATAACCACTCGTTACAACCGAGGTCTACAGCAAAGCATTTGTGAAGCCACAACACGCACAACCTTGAGGCGGATGGGCTACAACAGCAGAAGACCCCACCGGGTACCACTCATCTCCACTACAAGTAGGAAAAAGAGGCTACAATTTGCACGAGCTCACTGAAATTGGACAGTTGAAGACTGGAAAAATGTTGCCTGGTCTGATGAGTCTCGATTTCTGTTGAGACATTCAGATGGTAGAGTCAGAATTTGGCATAAACAGAATGAGAACATGGATCCATCATGCCTTGTTACCACTGTGCAGGCTGGTGGTGGTGGTGTAATGGTGTGGGGTGTTTTCTTGCCATACTTTAGGCCCCTTAGTGCCAATTGGGCATCGTTTAAATGCCACGGTCTAACTGAGCATCGTTTCTGACCATGTCCATCCCTTCATGACCACCATGTACCCATCCTCTGATGGCTACTTCCAGCAGGATAATGCTAATGTCACAAAACTCGAATCATTTCAAATTGGTTTCTTGAACATGGCAATGAGTTCACTGTACTAAAATGGCCCCACAGTCACCAGATCTCAACCCAATAGAGCATCTTTGGGATGTGGTGGAACGGGAGCTTCGTGCCCTGGATGTGCATCCCTCAAATCTCCATCAACTGCAAGATGCTATCCTATCAATATGGGCCAACATTTCTAAAGAATGCTTTCAGCACCTTATTGAATCAACGCCACATAAAATTAAGGCAGTTCTGAAGGTGAAAGGGGTTCAAACACAGTATTAGTATGGTGTTCCTAATAATCCTTTAGGTGAATATATATATATATATATATATAAATAGTTGCCACATAAGCAACCATGACAGTTGGTGATGTGATATGGGCATGTCCACCAATGCGACAAAGGTGAGGAAAGTTTTACCTCATGCAAGTGATCAGTGATGCAATGCAGCAACTCCCAGTTGGAGTGAAGACACTGAAGATCATGTGATCCGTCTCCGGTGAGATGCTGTAGTGGAGTGAGGAGTCGAGAGTTCAGTGTTACTGTGGCCCATTTGACTATTTTAAGTGACAAATAAATAATGCATGGAAAAACCAAATGAAGTGATTCAGAAACAAAATTCATTATACTTGCATATTATCATATTAACAGAAAGCAGATCCTGTGCATCTCAAGGTCATCTCTTCATTCAGCTCACTTTCACTTTTTGCCAAGAGTGCTGGTTTTTGAAATGAACATCCTCCACCTGTGTGATACCAGACGACTCCAACTGAGAAACAACAGCATCATCTGATTAATGAACAAAACTGCAGCTGCTTTCCCAAAAATATCATTTGTAAATAAAAAGCTGTTTCTCAGACAAACTGACAGACTTTGAAACTGTGACTTCTTCTGTTATTGTTGAAGTACTTGTTTCTTGTTCACATCTTGTTGTTGTTCTCGAATCCACTGAGAGCGTGTCCATCTGTGTCTTGTTTGTTAATTAGATAGTGTGCATGTTTACTCAACGTTCTTACCGCTACCTTGTCTGGTGTCAATTTTTACCTTGATCTCGTCGGCATGGAAACGGAATTAAGTGCATTCGGAACAGTTACATTTATTAGACATTTCCATAACACTCAAAATCAGGGTACAAATGTATACTGTAAGACTGTGAGAATGGTGCATACGCGCAGACTAACTAATTTACAAGTCACGGTGGGTTGGGAATCAAAGACATTTGATTTCAGAATCAAACACTCAGAACTGAAGAATTGGCTGCCTTTCAGTTCATTAGTGGGACTTTGAATTTGATTGACACATAGGAAGTGAAACTGAATTGAAATGACAGGAAGAATTTAAATAAATTGAAATTAAAAATGTCATTGCAGGTAATGCATTTTGGGAAAACCCCAAAAACACACAGAAAAGTAAATTAAAATGAACTAAATATATATATATATATATATATATATATATATATATATATATAGATATATATATTGATGATTATAACTGACAACCAAGGGAAATCCCAAATTTAGTATCTCAGAAAATTAGAATATTGTGAAAAGGTTCAATATTGAAGACACCTGGTGCCACAGCCTAATCAGCTAATTAACTCAAAATACCTGCAAAGGCCTTTAAATGGTCTCTCAGTCTAGTTCTGTAGGCTACACAATTATGGGGAAGACTGCTGACTTGACAGTTGTCCAAAAGACGACCACTGACACCTTGCACGAGGAGGGCAAGACACAAAAGGTCATTATAAAAGAGGCTGGCTGTTCACAGAGCTCTGTGTCCAAGCACATTAATAGAGAGGCGAAGGGAAGGAAAAGATGTGGTACAAAAAAAGTGTACAAGCAATAGGGATAACCGCACCCTGGAGAGGATTGTGAAACAAAACCTATTCAAAAATGTGGAGGAGATTCACCACCTGTAGACTGCAGCTGGAGTCAGTGCTTCAAGAGTCACTACGCACAAATGTATGCAAGACATGGGTTTCAGCTGTCGCATTCCTTATGTCAAGCCACTCTTGAGCAACAGACAGCGTCAGAAGCGTCAAAAAGGCAAAAAGGACTGCACTGGTGCTGAGTGGTCCAAAGTTATGTTCTCTGATGAAAGTAAATTTTGAATTTCCTTTGGAAATCAGGGTCCCAGAGTCTGGAGGAAGAGAGGAAAGGCACACAATCCACGTTGCTTGAGGTCCAGAGTAACGTTTCCTCAGTCAGTGATGGTTTGGGGTGCCATGTCATCTGCTGGTGTTGATCCACTGTGTTTTCTGAGGTCCAAGGTCAACGCAGCCGTATACCAGGAAGTTTAAGAGCACTTCATGGTTCCTGCTGCTGACCAACTTTATGGAGTTGCAGATTTCATTTTCCAACAGGACTTGACACCTGTACACAGTGCCAAAGCAACCAGTACCTGGTTTAAGGTCCATGGTATCCCTGTTCTTAATTGGCCAGCAAACTCGCCTGACCTTAACCCCATAGAAAATCTATGGGGTATTGTGAAGAGGAAGATGGGATATGCCAGACCCAACAATGCAGAAGAGCTGAAGGCCACTATCAGAGCAAACTGCGCTCTCATAACACCTGAGCAGTGCCACAGACTGATCGACTCCATGCCACGCCGCATTGCTGCAGTAATTCAGGCCCCAACTAAGTATTGAGTGCTGTACATGCTCAGTTGGCCAAGATTTCTAAAAATCCTTTCTTTGTATTGGTCTTAAGTAATATTCTAATTTTCTGTGATACTGAATTTGGGATTTTCCTTAGTTGTCAGTTACAATAATCAAAATTAAAAGAAACAAACATTTGAAATATGTCAGTCTGTGTGTAAAGAATGAATATAATATACGTTTCACTTTTTGAATGAAATTAGTGAAATAAATCAACTTTTTGATGATATTCTAATTATATGACCAGCACCTTTATATATATATATATACATACATATACATACATACATACATATATGAATTCAATTCAAATTCTTTCATTGACACAAAAATTGAATTGGAATTTGAAAGGCATTTTAAAATTTAATTCAACTCTCTGTTAAAAAACTGGCAACAGACCCTTAACAACAATGGACATTAAAATCATCCAGACAGAAGTGAGCTCTTTTCTTTCCCGACTGTGGTGCAGACTTTCAAAGATGAACTAAATAAAGAAAGACAAAACCGCAGCATTAGGAAAGCCAAGGCTCATAAGTGCCATTAAACAAAGACGAGAGCGTAATCTATTATTCATCCATAACCCGGAGGGTGAATTACATATTCTGATGCTAGAGGTCTTAATGTACACTAGATTAATCTAAAGTACGTTAGTCATGTTTTCTATTAGTCAGTGTCGAAGCCTCATTAATAAAGGAGAGATCATCTCTCTCTTCCTCTTCTGCTCCTTCAATAATTAAAAGAATATCCTTCACTCTTCATTCGCATCAACTACACCACGTCTGTGGTGACAGATATTAATTAAGAAAAACTGGGCATTAGTGCATAATTAATCTCACACTCTCCCACACACACACAGACACACACAAACATGCTCGTAGCTCTTTAGAAATAAAGCTTCTTTAATGGTTTTGCAGCACTTTGGGTTCAGTAAGGAAACCTCATCTGAACCAGAAGCATTTATTATGTCTGTACAAGGTTAAGTGTGTGTGCGTCTCTCAGTGCGTTCTTCTCTGAACTCCGCTTTGATCGCAGTACATGTATTCAAATCCACTCGCATATATGTCCAGCGGGTAACTAGAGTCTCATAAATACTTACATAAAGTTATGAAATATTATGGTTGGGCTGTTTGGAGTGAGTGAATCTTAATTAGAAACAAGGGCTTTACAGTAGCGTTTTTTTTGTGAATACAGTCAAAGCTGCTAGTCATGATGTGCAGCAACGCATTTTCAGATTCACTTTCAAAAAACAAGCATATGAGTTCAGACGACTTACAGTGCAAGATCATATGCTTCTACGGTGCTTTTTGGCCATTTTTTGCTGCGGATGCCGTTTGCTTCCATTGTACGGAAAAGAGCAGCAGAAAGGTGAGGGTGAATAAATGATGGCACAATTTTCTTTTTTGGGTGAAGTAACGTTTTAATTGCCATCAACGGATCATGAACAGGTGTTTGGCATCAGATGTTACAATAACCTGTATTTATTATAATTATTCTTTTCATCAATGAAATTAAATTCACACACATAAGCATAGTGCACTGAATCTCTCTCTCTCTCTCTCTGTGTGTGTACTCGTTTTGGCTATAATTCTGAGGACCAAATGTCCTCACTTATACTGTGAAATACACTGACTGGTCCTCACTAGTTAAAAAGGCTTATAAATTAACTAAAAGAAGTTTTTATTTAAATCTAGTGATGGTCACATGTTTCTGTGATGGGTAGTTGGGTTAGGTGAGAGAAAATATCATCGACCTGATATAAAATCAGTGGAAGTCTATGCAATGTCCTCACTAAGAGACCAAAACAAACCTGTGTGTGTATGTATGGGTATTCCCTACGTAATGGGGACCAAATGTCCCCACAGGTATAGTAATTCTAGTAAATTTTGATCTTGTGGGGACATCTTTTTGGTCCCCATGAGGAAAAAAACGTATAAATAATACAGAATTATCTTTTTAAAATAGCAGAACATTTTGTGTGACGGGTAGGTTTAGGGGTAGAGTTAGTGTAGGGGGACAGAATATACAGTTTGTACAGTACAAAAACCATTACACCTATGGAATGTCCCCATAAAACATGAAAACACAACGTGTGTGTGTGTGTACGTTTGTGATATATGAGGACACAAATTTGTGTAATGACATGTCTATTACACTGGTATTACGCCAGAAACATGGAATCTGAGGACATTTCATGAGAACAATGTTTTATTAAAAATGTAAAAATGCAGAATGTTTTGTGTGATGGGTAGGTTTAGGGGTAGAGTTAGTGTAGGGGGAGAGAATGTACAGTTTGTACAGTATAAAAACCATTACGCCTGTGGAATGTCCTCATAAAACATGAAAACACAACGTGTGTGTGTGTACGTTTGTGATATATGAGGACACAAATTTGTGTAATGACATGTGTATTACACTGGTATTACGACAGAAACATGGAATATGAGGACATTTCATGAGAACAATGTTTTATTAAAAATGTAAAAATGCAGAATGTTTTGTGTGATGGGTAGGTTTAGGGGTAGAGTTAGTGTAGGGGGAGAGAATGTACAGTTTGTACAGTATAAAAAACATTACGCCTATGGAATGTCCCCATAAAACATGAAAACACAACAACTGTGTGTGTGTGTGTGTGTGTGTGTGTGTGTGTATACGTTTGTGATATATGAGGACACAAATTTGTGTAATGACATGTGTATTACACTGGTATTATGACACAAACATGGAATATGAGGACATTTCATGAGAAAAATGTTTTATTAAAAATGTAAAAATGCAGAATGTTTTGTGTGATGGGTAGGTTTAGGGGTAGAGTTAGTGTAGGGGGAGAGAATGTACAGTTTGTACAGTATAAAAACCATTACGCCTGTGGAATGTCCTCATAAAACATGAAAACACAACGTGTGTGTGTGTGTACGTTTGTGATATATGAGGACACAAATTTGTGCAATGACATGTGTATTACACTGGTATTACGCCAGAAACATGGAATCTGAGGACATTTCATGAGAACAATGTTTTATTAAAAATGTAAAAATGCAGAATGTTTTGTGTGATGGGTAGGTTTAGGGGTAGAGTTAGTGTAGGGGGACAGAATATACAGTTTGTACAGTATAAAAACCATTACGCCTGTGGAATGTCCTCATAAAACATGAAAACACAACGTGTGTGTACGTTTGTGATATATGAGGACACAAATTTGTGTAATGATATGTGTATTACACTGGTATTACGACAGAAACATGGAATATGAGGACATTTCATGAGAACAATGTTTTATTAAAAATGTAAAAATGCAGAATGTTTTGTGTAATGGGTAGGTTTAGAGGTAGAGTTAGTGTAGAGGGACAGAATATACAGTTTGTACAGTATAAAAACCATTACGCCTGTGGAATGTCCTCAATTTGATAGCAAAACAAACCTGTGTGTGTGTGTGTGTGTGTGTGCGCTGTTCTTTTCATCAAAGAATCCTGGAAAAAATATCAGTATCCACAAATATATTATGCAGCAGAATTGTTTCCAATATAAATAATAATAATAATAAATGATTCTAGAGCAGCAAATCAGCATCGTAGAATGATTTCTGAAGGATCATGTGACACTGAAGACTGGAGTAATGATGCTGAAAATTCAGCTTTGATCACAGAAATACATTACATTTTAAAATATCTTCAAACAGTTTTTTTTTTTTTCATTTTATTACTGTTTTCACTGTATTTTTGATCAAATAAATGCAGCCTTGGTGAGCATAAGGGACTTCTTTCCAAATCATTAAAAAACCGAACCCAAACTTTTGAACAGACGTGTGTGTCACATAAAACATATTCTAGAAAATCATATTTACTTTACATATTCCACATAAACAGATTTATTCATCACTGGTGATTTATTGATTAATTGTGCGTTTCATGTCTCTCATCAGCTGCCAGTCTTGGATGCCGTTTCATACGGCTGGATCTGAGCGATGCTAACAGACATCAGAACACGTACGGCAGCAGCAGTGAGGCTGACAGCACAGTGTGCTACTGCAGACTAAAGCTGTCATCTATTTCTAATACACTATTACACAACACTGATGCTTCAAGGGTCATGAGAGAAAGCTACTGCAAACTCGCACTTGTTCAATTTAAGGAAGTTTCTAAATGATATGAGACATGGGGTAGCATAGCAAACAGTTAAAGGTGAAGATGTGGAGTCGTAATTTCTGGCGGCAAATGGAATTGACCGTTCGCAAAGACCCGCCCCCTTTAGTTACTGTTTCTATGTTCGACAAGTCATGCGCTCTCGTGCCACACATCATGTTCTCACGCAGTGAAAAATACATCCTGGAGCAAAGAGGACACTGACAACATGTCGACAGACATATGAAAGTTTCATATTTAATATATAGTAATTTTTTAAAGAAGTTTAAACAATAAACAGCGTATAGAGTCTCTTTAATGTGTGGTGACAGATCGCTGTAGCTCCTCGTGAAGCGATCATCTCTTCATACTAGTTCATTTATAGCATCAAATAAACATGAATGAACATCAGAAGGAATGTTGTTTCAAGCGCGGAAAGACGTGAGGACACACAATTTTTCAAGTTCAAGTTCACCAACGTTAACTCTCCTGACTGCTTTGTCAGACAAAAAGGCGGATTGGGGGTTACAATTGGTCAGATCGCCTGTCAATCAAACTGTTCAATTGCAATGAGTTTCTCAATAATTGCAATTCCTCTCAGATTATTGTTTTGAGATCATCACAGATCCACAGGTACCCTCTTCAGGAAATCAACCTATGAATGGCGGATGACTTTAAACATTAAATTAAAATATGAGAAATGATACTTCATCCAAAAAAAGCTAATTCTGTCATCATTTACTCACCCTCGTGTTATTCAAAACGTGCTTTAATGGTACTTTTTCATCTTTTTCGGAGCTCGACAGCCTGAGGTTGTTACAGTCGTTGCTTGAAAAGTTGCTTCTGTTTAGAGGAAAGTTTTGGAACAACATAGACAACAGTATAGATATCATATAAACTTTTTTGAAATAAGTGATTTTGACATACTGTGTAGAGTCTCACATCACAAAACTCCAACATAGTCCACCAAGAAAAAACAAAAACGAAAAGAAATCATCAGAAATCATCATGGCATTGACAACACAGCCACGAGCTCATTAACATGCATGCATAAACGCACATATTTCCCACTTTGAATGGCACTGGACATATAAAAATAAAAGTAAATAAAGTTTTTTAATGAATAATATAATAGGACAGAAATGCTAAAACAGTCATGAAAAACTAAACCGTAGACCAAGACATCTTGATAAGTGTAAAAGAAAAAGCGGAAATGCTACAAAATCATAAAATACGGTGTTTTTAATTAATCCAGAGCAGGTTGAAGAAAAAACAGGAGTGGCATACGGGTTTGTAGTTACGCTTAATGTGGCAAGACTGATCATAGATCATTTGACATCTGGTTTATTAGATTAACAAACTGCTCCAGCTGTCACACATTACAGCCCGTTTCAGAGCGCAATCACAATCATTACAGACACAACAGGATGGTGCATGTAATGCAGTGCAGTACAGAGCAAACCATATTACAACACAACAGAGAATCTCCAAAAAGCCAGCAGCAAAGCATCTCGGCACCCCAGAGTAACCCTGAAGCCAGAGCCCAGGAGGACACCTGCGGCTCACCAGCGCTGCAGCACCTGCAGCCATTCGTAACCTACTGATTATAAAGGAGCGGGCGAGTTACTCAAGTCAAAGTTTTCAAGCCTCACTGTTCCAATTAAATGGAGTTGAGTTTCTCTTGTTTGTAGTCAGTTAGATATTATAAAACTCAGAGAGAGATGTCTGTTAGTATTCTTCTTTATCTCTATGGTAGATGCTTTGTTGAAATGTTTGTTTCATCACACTGCATAGACTGCTCAAAAGTTTGGGGTTGGCAAGAGTTTTTGATGTTTTTGTCTCTTCTGCTCACCAAGGTTGCATTTATTTGATCAAAAATACAGTAATATTGTGAAATATTATTACAAATTAAAATAACTTGTTTTCTGTTGCAGTATATTTTAAAATATTATTTATTACTGTGATTTTTCACCATCATTAGTGTCACACGATCCTTCCGAAATCAAACATTTCTTACGATGAAAACAGTTGTGCTGCTTCATATTTTTAAGGAAACCATGACCCACTTTTTTCAGGATTCTTTGATGAATAGAAATTTGAACGGTATTTTACTTTATTTTTGTAACGATGTAAAAGTCTTTAATGACTGGTGAGTCAGCGGATAAAATCCAAGTGCAGACTTTATTTACAAAACGTAAAACAAGTCATGAACACAATGTGTGTGTACGTTTGTGATATGAGGACACAAATTTGTGTAATTACATGTGTATTACACTGGTATTGCGACAGAAACATGGAATATGAGGACATTTCATGAGAACAATGTTTTATTAAAAATGTAAAAATGCAGAATGTTTTGTGTGATGGGTAGGTTTAGGGGTAGAGTTAGTGTAGGGGGAGAGAATGTACAGTTTGTACAGTATAAAAACCATTACACCTATGGAATGTCCCCATAAAACATGAAAACACAACGTGTGTGTACGATTGTGATATATGAGGACACAAATTTCTGTAATGACATTTGTATTACACTGGTATTACGACATAAACAGAACGGTATTTCATTCATATTTTGAAAAGAACGGTATTTTACTTTATTTTTGTAACAATGTAAAAGTATTTAATGACTGGTGAGTCAGCGGATAAAATCCAAGTGGAGACTTTATTTACAAAACGTAAAACAAGTCAGACAGGCGAGGAAACGGCAAACAGTAATGGCAGGGAACAGGCAGGATCGTAGAGAGAATACAGGCAATAGGTCAGTAAGGCAGGCAGCAAGGGTCATAAACGATAAATCCGACAAGGTAATAACAGAAAGACAAACACAGGGAAATAACGCTCAGATCGGCACCAACAGGAAATAAGACTTCGCAAATGTGTGTGTGTGCTGGGCTTAAATATGGTTCTGGTAATGTGCTGCAGCTGGTGAGGTGATCAGTGACAGGTACGGGGATTCTGGGAAATGTAGTCGGTTTCTGTCAGTGAGTGAATGGGTGAGTGAGTGAATGCGTAGTGGAGCGCCCTCTAGAGTCTTCAACTGACAACCATAACAATGACACTTTTAGTCAATTTAAGGCATAATTGCCAACAACAGAAAAATAAAAACATTCTGGTTTGAATGGCAGTACACATGCAACTGTATTGCAAATTTTAAGAACTGTTAAGTTTCATCCAAATTTGCATAATTTTTCACATTCAAAGAACATACTCTATGCCATAACCATACATTATAAAACATTGTACATTTGTTAATGTATTAAAATGTGCATTTGCATCTAAGTGCATAGCCATTCATGAACTTAAAATGTATTATTATTATTTTAACTTTTAACCTCACTTTTCTAAATTGCAATGGGATGATTCATTAAGTAAAAAACTAAAAATACTACACTAAGCTGGCGTATTGTGTTTTGGGACGCACTCATCCTAATCTCAAACTTGCATTATAGGACGTAGAGTGTATCAATTGAGCCTTGTTGTTTAATTAGTTCATGTTTTTACTTTAATAAATAGCTCAGCAATAGCATGCCTTCTGTAACATCTGCAGACATAAAACAGAACAGTGTCAAACCCTTTACTATAAGACAATAATATGCACCATAAATCTACTGTTCAGAAAACCTTCTCTCTTCATTAAGTTTTAGTGTCTAGAGTTTGGGTCATTTGTCAGCAATTAACATGACAAACCCTCGCAATTGTCACATAAAACCAATAAAACAACCATTAACAGAACATTACATTATTATTTAGGGCCTGTTCACACAAAGGATGAGGACTATAATTATAAAGATGTAGTTTTAAAAATAGTTCAGGGCTTGACATTAACTTTTTTGCTCATCAGCCACTGTGGCTAATGGTTTTCCAAAGTTACTAGCCACAATTATAACAGATACAATGCAGAAAAAACTGCCATTTCGATATTTGTAATATTATCTCATAATTTGGCAGCAGGTATATATGATCCATTGTAGGGTTACACATGTGTTTTCTTTCTCAACTCTTTACATTCATTTAATGTAACATGACTGGGATTTTTTCAGTCATATTTATAGGCTTTTCTGTGCCTTTAATTGGAGAGGACAGAAGAGAGCAGACAGGAAATCATTATTATGCAGAGAAGGGGCAAAGGATCTCAAAAGACGGGAATCAAACTCGGGTCGCCGCGAAAGCATTTGTGCCGTATGTCGCAAACTAACCACTAGACTATCGGCGAACTAGACTGGCATTTTGATATTATTTTGTGTGTATTTCTTTTAAGTGAAAGTGTTTAAGTGAAATAAGTAGCAAAAAAGAACTCAATTTAGTACTGAGAGGCGGTTTTACACTTGTGAGCACAAAATCTGCGGGAATGAGTAAAATTATGCGCAATACCATATTCATCCAGAGCAAATGAAACAAGTCAGTGAGGGGAGGCGGGTAAATTAGTAACGTAAGTTACCTTGTTTTCCCATTTATTGAGAGAAATTACTTGTTTCAGATAGTTGAATTTTCATTTAGTTCTTAAGCTGAAGTATAAAATAATAAAAACTTACAGAGCCCCACACGACACGCAATTAAAAAAAATCAATTGTGCGCACGGTTTACTATTTTGTTCCTTCGATTTATAAATCATTCGCACGATTTACTATTTCGTTCCCTCGATTTACTAAATCGTGAGCACGATTTACTATTCCGTTCCCTCGATTTATAAATCATTTGCACAATTTACTATTTCGTTCCCTCGATTTACTAAATCGTGAGCACGATTTACTATTCCGTTCCCTCGATTTATAAATCATTTGCACAATTTACTATTTCGTTCCCTCAATTTACTAAATCATTCGCACGATTTACTATTTCGTTCCTTCGATTTATAAATCATTCGCACAATTTACTATTTCGTTCCCTCGATTTACTAAATCATTCATACGATTTACTATTCCGTTCCCTCGTTTTACTAAATCATTCGCACGATTTACTATTTTGTTCCCTCGTTTTACTAAATCATTTGCATGATTTACTATTTCGTTCCCTCGATTTACTAAATCATTCGTACAATTTACTATTTCGTTCCCTCATTTTACTAAATCATTCGCATGATTTACTATTTCGTTCCCTCGATTTACTAAATCATTCGCACGATTTACTATTTCGTTCCCTCGATTTACTAAATCATTCGTACGATTTACTATTTCGTTCCCTCGATTTACTAAATCATTCGTACAATTTACTATTTCGTTCCCTCGTTTTACTAAATCATTCGCATGATTTACTATTTCGTTCCCTCGATTTACTAAATCATTCGCATGATTTACTATTTCGTTCCCTCGATTTACTAAATCATTCGCACGATTTACTATTTCGTTCCCTCGATTTACTAAATCATTCGCACGATTTACTATTTCGTTCCCTCGTTTTACTAAATCATTCGCAAGATTTACTATTTCGTTCCCTCGTTTTACTAAATCATTCGCAAGATTTACTATTTCGTTCCCTCGATTTATAAATCATTCGCAAGATTTACTATTTCGTTCCCTCGATTTACTAAATCGTGAGCACGATTTACTATTCCGTTCCCTCGATTTATAAATCATTTGCACAATTTACTATTTCGTTCCCTCAATTTACTAAATCATTCGCACGATTTACTATTTCGTTCCTTCGATTTATAAATCATTCGCACAATTTACTATTTCGTTCGCTCGATTTACTAAATCATTCATACGATTTACTATTCCGTTCCCTCGTTTTACTAAATAATTCGCACGATTTACTATTTTGTTCCCTCGTTTTACTAAATCATTTGCATGATTTACTATTTCGTTCCCTCGATTTACTAAATCATTCGTACAATTTACTATTTCGTTCCCTCGTTTTACTAAATCATTCGCATGATTTACTATTTCGTTCCCTCGATTTACTAAATCATTCGCACGATTTACTATTTCGTTCCCTCGATTTACTAAATCATTCGTACGATTTACTATTTCGTTCCCTCGTTTTACTAAATCATTCGCAAGATTTACTATTTCGTTCCCTCGTTTTACTAAATCATTCGCACGATTTACTATTTCGTTCCCTCGTTTTACTAAATCATTCGCACGATTTATTATTTCGTTCCCTCGATTTACTAAATGATTCGCACGATTTACTATTTCGTTCCCTCGATTTACTAAATCATTCGCACGATTTACTATTTCGTTCCTTCGATTTATAAATCATTCGCACAATTTACTATTTCGTTCCCTTGTTTTACTAAATAATTCGCACGATTTACTATTTTGTTCCCTCCTTTTACTAAATCATTCGCACAATTTACTATTTCGTTCCTTCGATTTATAAATCATTCGCACGATTTACTATTTCGTTCCCTTGTTTTACTAAATAATTCGCACGATTTACTATTCCGTTCCCTCGATTTACTAAATCGTGAGCACGATTTACTATTCCGTTCCCTCGATTTACTAAATCATTCGCACGATTTACTATTTCGTTCCCTCGTTTTACTAAATCATTCGCACGATTTACTATTTCGTTCCCTCGATTTACTAAATCATTTGCACGATTTACTATTTCGTTCCCTCGATTTACTAAATCATTCGCACAATTTACTATTTCGTTCCCTCGATTTACTAAATCATTCGTACGACTTACTATTTCGTTC
The DNA here is from genome assembly GCA_037194245.1 of Opsariichthys bidens. NCBI lineage: Eukaryota > Metazoa > Chordata > Actinopteri > Cypriniformes > Xenocyprididae > Opsariichthys > Opsariichthys bidens. Next base: position 27,367,471 of record CM074283.1, read on the forward strand.
CCTCGTTTTACTAAATCATTCGCACGATTTATTATTTCGTTCCCTCGATTTACTAAATGATTCGCACGATTTACTATTTCGTTCCCTCGATTTACTAAATCATTCGCACGATTTACTATTTCGTTCCTTCGATTTATAAATCATTCGCACAATTTACTATTTCGTTCCCTTGTTTTACTAAATAATTCGCACGTTTTACTATTCCGTTCCCTCGATTTACTAAATCGTGAGCACGATTTACTATTCCGTTCCCTCGATTTACTAAATCATTCGCACGATTTACTATTTCGTTCCCTCGATTTACTAAATCATTTGCACGATTTACTATTTCGTTCCCTCGATTTACTAAATCATTCGCACAATTTACTATTTCGTTCCCTCGATTTACTAAATCATTCGTACGACTTACTATTTCGTTCCCTCGTTTTACTAAATCATTCGCACGATTTATTATTTCGTTCCCTCGATTTACTAAATGATTCGCACGATTTACTATTTCGTTCCCTCGATTTACTAAATCATTCGCACGATTTACTATTTCGTTCCTTCGATTTATAAATCATTCGCACAATTTACTATTTCGTTCCCTTGTTTTACTAAATAATTCGCACGATTTACTATTTTGTTCCCTCCTTTTACTAAATCATTCGCACAATTTACTATTTCGTTCCTTCGATTTATAAATCATTCGCACGATTTACTATTTCGTTCCCTTGTTTTACTAAATAATTCGCACGATTTACTATTTTGTTCCCTCCTTTTACTAAATCATTCGCACAATTTACTATTTCGTTCCTTCGATTTATAAATCATTCGCACAATTTACTATTTCGTTCCCTTGTTTTACTAAATAATTCGCACGATTTACTATTTTGTTCCCTCCTTTTACTAAATCATTCGCACAATTTACTATTTCGTTCCTTCGATTTATAAATCATTCGCACGATTTACTATTTCGTTCCTTCGATTTATAAATCCTTCGCACAATTTACTATTCCGTTCCCTCGTTTTACTAAATAATTCGCACGATTTACTATTTCATTCCTTCGATTTATTAAATTGTGCGCACGATTTACTATTTTGTGCGCATGACATGTGTGGGACTCCATTAAAAACTAAATCTAAAATTAAATAAACTTTAGACATTTTTTTAAAAAAAGTATAAAAAATATTAACAAAACAAATTTAACAAAATATTAACAAAAAAGTAATAGTATATCAATGCTGCTACAAAATAACACGGCACCAATTTCCTGGTCCCGGAACAACATCCAATATCAACGCAGGAACACTCTGGAGCTGCTGACTTGTGGAAATAAATATATTTGGATTCAGCTCCTGTTGTTAAAATAAGCATAAACCTGCAGTGACGGGTTACAGAGGAACAAGAAGACACACAGTCAGGAAGAACGACAAACACATTGTGCACAAATATCAGCAGGAGTGAAGGTGGCTGTGGCCTGCTGGAATAAACAAGTCAAGTGTTTCTGTTTGTCAACGAAATTGCATCACTTAGTGATCATTTTTTAAAGGGCACAAATTATGCAAAAGCATATTTACCCTGCTCTTTGAAAAAAGAAACCCGACATAAACACCACAAGCGTTCGCCCAGTTCAACCAGATCATTTACTGAAACTAAACTGCAAAAAGGGTCAAAAAGACATCACATCACTGTTATGATATCATAACCGTGAGGACGTGAACATTTGAGCACGTGGATCACGCAACACACAGTCAATTGCATATGATAAGAGAGAAAGTAGCAATGAAAAACGAGATTATGAACGATATTTTTGATGCAGGAAACTCTAACATTATAAACTGACCTCAAAGGGGAATGGCTACAAAAGTGAAGCGCAGCCCTTTTAAAGTTAAACACCACAAACAACAGTTGGTGCATTTTCACACACGACATTTTTCATACAAGAGATAAATGCTAAATAACCACCCATGATATCTTGCATATGGATTTATGTATGGCAATAATCCAGAACACAAATAAATAACCGGAGACATTAAGACAAGCAGAAACTGCAGCATCATGCATAAACATTCAGACAAACACGAGCAATAAATCTGATAGTAACCTGCTCAATGAAGTGCAATCACACATTGTGAACTTATATTAAACATCATTCATTTTGGCCTCATAAATCCTCCGTTGCATGTTGTCGCACGGACATCAGAGGCTCCGCTGAGTGTGTGTGTGTGTGTTTGCTCTGTTTGTCCATGTAATTTTCCAGTGTCTAATTGTGAATAATCTCCGATTGTTCCGCAAGGTCTCTGTTTGAATTGAGTGAATCAAGTACCTGTATTTCATATCCACAATCCCTGAGTGTCATTTACAAGTAATTTAGCCGGTATTATTTATGCAGTGGTCATTTCAGAAAGCAATCTTCTGAGCGCAGAAACGATTAAAGACAGAAACAGAGGACGGTGGGGGAAGGAGGGTTTGTGTTTGCTGTTATTATAGCTTATATTAAAACTCACTTATGTTCATTATTCAGTTCAGCAGATTTAAATATTGTAAAATGAATCTAATATGCAATTACATCACAAATGGGTTCAGTGAGGGCAACACACACACACACACACACACGCACACACACGCAGTCTTTGTTACACCCAAAAACTTGTGAGCTGCATTGACTTGTTATACAAATAATGGAGATTTGAGTCAAAATGGCTTTCGACGGAGTGGCCAAACAGGGTTATTATAGTACAGTAAAGCTAAACGATAAAAAAAAAACATGAAAACTTGACCGTATTTTCTTTTAGTTTATTTTGTTTCAACATTTCTGTTGATGTACTAAGATAGCTAAACCTGAAATAAAATGAATAAAAACTAATAAAAATAAATAAAAATGACAGAACACAACAAAGTTACTAAAACTTTAAGTAAAATTAAAAATCTAAAAAATAATTCATTCAAAATATTAATAAAAAATAAATCTAAATTAACACTGCTAAATATACAAAGTGATATTATATTAAACAAAAATGCTTTTCAGTGCTTTTCAGTAATGAATTAAACATATTTATAATCCTCCCATTTTATAAATCATAAGAAATTGTCGGATGCTTTCTTGAAGTAATTCAACGCTGGAAAAATAAATAAAATATAAAAATATAAATGTTATTTATGAATATTTATTTATATGTTATGTAGAAATATTATATAAATATATATTATTTTATATTACAACAAAACGTAATGAAAATTAGAAATGTTGCCATACTAAAGTTGAAGTACAACTTCAATTAAAATACTTTAAACCTATATTAAATTAAATCTAAAACGGAAACACAAAATAAATAAAACCTATTTAGAAATATAAAAATCAAAATATATATTAAAAAAAAAAAAAAAAAAACTGAAATAAAATATAAATATTAAATAAAACCAAAAATTAGAAATATTTCCTTGGCAAAAAACTGAAATAAATTTAAGATGAATTATTACATTTACTAGGAAAATGTGACTAAATCTGAAACTGTGATAATAATAAAATTAAAATAACTGAAAGAATAAAAATAAAAGGGTAAATTAATGTTTGTTAACAGTAGTTATCATGAACTGACATTTATTAATCTTTCTTAATGTTCATTCCAACATTTACTAATCCATTATTAAATCAAAATTGTAGCCACTGTGTTAATGTACCCGAGACAACATGAACTGACAATGAACAGTTGTGTTTTTATTAGCTAACATGAACAAAGACAGAGAAATATATGAAATACTAAAGGAAAGTGTTTCCACAAGACTCTAACTCAAGATATTAATAAAGCCATAATAGCATATAAAAGAAACTAGAAAGAAAAGGATCAGAATCGGCTCAAAAGCAGGTATCTGCCTACCTTTAGGAACATCAGGAGCATGTGGGCGCTCACTAGGTTTTGGAAGGGAGCCTACAAGTGAGAAACAGGCATTAGGTTTAGGGCGCCTACACAAACAAAAGGAGAACACAAAACCTCCTGTTGTGCTCCACGCATGAAAGGAAACCATAGAGGTCTGGAACGATACGCGGGTGAGAACGGCATTGTTTAATGCAGGGTTTAGATCTCTGCAGTCTGAGGCGAGCGGAGTCACGGTTTATCCTCACGTCGGGTTTCCATTGAGAGCCCATTCAAACACCCACAACACATTATGGGATATTCGCACCGTATAATGTACTCCTGTAATTTAGCTGCGTGTCGTCAACAGTTCTTGCAGCCCATAAGCGCAGAGAGAGAGATCTGTGTGTAATTAACTCAAGACATCCCACAATGCAGCGGGCTTACTTTCACACTGTATTTTCTCTGGGTTCATCTAACATCTCCACCTACACACCCAACGAACGCTCACACTCACTCTGATGCATCCCAAAGTGAATTATTACAGTGTTTGCAAGGCAACATTTCACACTGAAAAACTCAAGTTTTTAGATGACGTCATTGTGATATTTCCATACTGATTTGACTGAATTATCTTCCGCTTTATGCATATATATGCAGGCTTTATACGCATTATGTAATGCATATCTTTCATAGCTGATAAAAACATTTTAGCAATACTTAAAGCGTTCTTTCACCTAAAAATGAAAATTCTGTCATTAATTCCATGTCGTTCTACACCCCTAAGATCTTCGTTCATCTTCTGAACACAAATGAAGATATTTTTGATGAAATCAGTGATTCCAGCAAGATAATGAACACTTTCAATGTCCAGAAAGACACTAAAACATATTTAAATCAGTTCATGTGAGTACAGTGGATCAACATTAATATTATAAAGTGACGAGAATAATGACTTTTCAACAATATCTAGTGATGGGCGATTTCAAAACACTGATTCATGAAGCTTTACGAATCTTTTGTTTCGAATCAGTGGTTCGGAGCGCCAAAGTCACGTCATTTTAATAAACGAGGCTTCGTTACGTCATAAGTGATTCGAAATCTCAATAGTTCACGTGACTTTGGCAGTTTGATACGCGAACCGAACCACTGATTCGAAACAAAAGATTCGTAAAGCTTCATGAATCAGTGTTTTGAAATCGTCCATCACTAGATATTGTTGAAAAGCCGTTATTTCGTGTTTTTGGCGCACAAAAATATTCTAGTCGCTTTATAATATTAAGGTTACTCAGTTAAGAGCAATTAAAATGTATGAGTACAAAATTGAAATCTGCCAGTTCGGTTTACTTAAATTTGGAATTTCTTAACTTAAAAACATTTTTTTTTGAGTTCTGCCAACTTATTTTGGTTTACACTGCACTGAAATAAAACCTAAAACAGTTAAAAATTTAATATTAACCAAGATGACACTTAACATTTTCATTTATATGGTCAAAAAAACATTTTCATTTGTATGGTCATTTTCATTTATATGGTCATTTATATGTTTTTTTTAGATTTAAGTATTTGAATTGCATGTAAATTTTTTAACAATAAACAAATAAACTTAATGTGATTGTCCATCATACGTAAAAAAAAAAAAGAACGCAATGTCTGTAATACTAATAAACTGAATGTGATTTAAATACACAATAACCAACAATTTGCATCATTCTCATACATTTTAGACATGCAACTAAACGAATCTTGCTTGTTTACAAATAAAACCATGTTCATTCTTTAACTGATTGAAAATACTGTTATTTAAATAAAATAAAAAAGATGCAAATTATTAATAGTGAATTATGACGCTTTTTTTTTTAAGTGAATGCACCACTACATTAACACACATTTATTTTTAGGTCAAATATATTTTAAAATGTTTTTGATTTAAAAATAATTTGGAATATTTTAGCAATATTTATTTCTTTTTTGCTAAAACATTTTAATTCATAAAAATTCACGAAAAATGCAGAGACTTCTGAGATCATCTGAATAATGACAAAATGAATCATTGACTTTGGAATCAGTTCAGCGAAATGATTCATGAAAAATGAATCAATCTTTCCAGTTCTGAAAAAGATGCAATGAAACGACTTCAGCTCGTACCCACGAGTCTCAAGTGTAGATTGCAAAATTTGTCCAATTACACTTCATAAAACTTAATGGCCAAATAAAACGTGTAAAATCATCATGGAGTTGCTTCATTTTTATCTCAACAGGAATACCGCTGTGAATATGTTGTGAATATTCAATATATCACCCAGCCTAATAGTGTTGACGTGACTCTTCATCTACTCAGAACCGACTCCTAAAACCCAAAATGGACCCAAAACTCAAACATGATTCATTTGCTGCCTTGCAAACTTGCTGTTTCCTTCTGCAAATGCACATCTACTTTCTATGTTCTTTTACACTCCTGATCTTAGGTAAGTCATACGGCAGGCAGGTGATGATTCACACCGAGCATGCTCGCTGTGCACCGCTGCGTCCGACAGATTGTGTCACTTCCTCTCTCAGCAGGAAGTGGAAGTGGGTGAGTAAACAGTAATAAGGAGGTATGGGAGCAGATCATGGAGGTTTAATCAGGCACACTGGAGCAGGTTTCAGACGGCTCATCCATCTGTCCACTCAACAAACTTTTCACCTTCACTGAGCTTGTGTTTATCTGGGTGATGTAGGATGTATTCCTGGATCAACATCCTTATCTAAACGCACTTGACTCACAACTGCTATAAATCATGGAGTTTACATAACACTGGCTTGACAAAATAAGCACATTTGAGGAAGAACTAGTCACTAGATTGCCAAGTTAAGGCCAATTCACACCGACAAATGAGTCACAGAGAGTCAAGTCTGGAAAAGTTGAGATCCACAACTACAAATGTGTAACCAAGTTTATTAGATTCATAATATAGTATCATGTATGTATTAAAGTATTGAGGCAAACATAAAAATACTAACCTGAAATCCGAAGCGCTAGCCATGGATCTGATCTCTTGCGTTGGGGTTGTATAGCCTACAACTTTTTTTAGTGCGACCCGTCAAAGGCCTGTACAACCATTTGTAGCTCAACAAGCCAAAACAAATTCATGTAAAACTAAATTTAGGTTAAACCTGCGTCTCATGCTTATGCCTCGCACGAATCCACATATTCCCCTTTCGCAGTATTTGGATGCTATAGGCTATGTAAAGTCCTTCACACGTGCATAAAATAATCCCAAAAATGTCGTCACCACAGTGGAGCAATGATCTCTTGTCCGCATGGATTGCACTACGGACTATTTAAATTGAAGTAGAGCTGCAACTAACGATTATTTTTCTGTCAACTAATCTAACGATTATTTTTTTTCGATTAGTCAACTAATCTAACGATTATTTTTATTAAGTTTTATTTTATTAATCTAGTGATTTTTTTTACGTAAGAAGTTAGAAGTAATTTAGCAGTTCATTGAGGTGTAGAAACACTGGGACACGCCGTTATGTAATAATACGATTTGATTTTGATTAAAAATAAGCCACTTATGTGTGTCGTCCAGTGGTAGACATTTGAACTTTAAAATGAAGACTGTCAAAGACTTTCTATACGGTCTTAAAGGAACTTTGATAGTGTTCAAGCCATTGAACAAACGTCTCCTGAACCATGTGTTTTTCCTCTAGCGCCGTCTGTGATGCAGCGAGTCTTAGCGAGCGCGTGGGGCGGGAATCAGGAGCGCGAGCAACTGAAACCTCGCACGTGTGAAAGAGAACGTCCGCGCACGTCCAAATAAACTTCTTTGAAATGCAAAACTGATTTTCGTTCGCTCGAAATATTTACTTATTTGCGAGACGATTTACTTATTTTTCTCCTCAACTCAGTTCCCGCGCGAAATGCCCTTTTGCGCGCTCAAAATATGATCTTGCGCGCGCAAAAATTTGGCAGAGATCCAATTCCATAGGTGGTACGCCATTTCGGTTCTGCAAAGGGAACAAAGGACCATTTTATTTGGCCTCTGTTTAAAGTATCCCCATACTTTTGATAATCGTGGTCAAGGTTTTTGTGATAGAATGGAACTTTCTCCGTTCCCAGGAGCAGAAGCCGCCATTACGCCAGATGAATGTAAACAGTGTGACGCGTCGACGCATTTCACGCACGTCGACGTATTTTCGTAGTCGACGTAATCGATGACGTCGACGCATCGTTGCAGCACTAAATTGGGGGATCACACCGCTCCAACAAACTCCAACAGACGTGTTTGATGGCGTTTGTCGATGGCCTTTAGAGGCGCCTCGAATGAAATCTAGTGTTTAGTTAGAACATTGTTATATATTGTGTTGACAACTCATTGTTTAAATATTTACATGAATTATATTCTGCACAAAAACTATACATATATACATATATGCACACATATATATATATATATATATATATATATATATATAACATTGATATAAGTGATCATTCCGATTCAGACTTACCAATATTGTAGTTATATAAAGCCTTCACAGGTAGATTTGCTTCATGTATTTTCCCGGCATCGAAATCAGGTGGGAAATACGGGTGGGTGACACAACCAGGTTGAGACTGATTTGGGTGAACTGCCAGGTTAGTCACTTCTCATGCGGTGTCGTCGCTGTTCTCCAGGGTTGTCAGACCACAGGCCAGAAGAGACGAGCCAGCTGGCTGACACATAGACCTTGGCCTTGTGCTGTGTTGGAGGGGTAGATCTGGCAATGTGTCCCTGCCATGTCAGGGTCATTACCACTGCTGAAGGCCCATTCACACCAAGAACGATAACTATAGGCCTATAGCATCCACCTCAACACACGATAACGTCCTGTTTATTATTGCTCTTTAAAGCAGGGTGGATTCTGATTGGCTGTCAATAGTCACGTACACTTTTTTGTCATTCCAATTGAAAGTTTTGGCGGACTGTTTACATGAGACGTTATCTAATCTGATATGGTGTCTACATGCGCCTGCACATTCAATCGGAATGACTTTGTGATATTAGTTTACGTCCGCGTTTTATTCCTGTCAAAATGGAGTACACATATTACTGAGGAAAAGACGGGCACAAGAGTTGTCAGAAGTTTAGTGGTGGTGATGTTGAAGTCATGTGACCGTGTTTATAAGCAAATACTACCGAAAATCATGATCTAACCTTTCTCTCAATACAGATAAATTGTTAAAATATTGGTGTTCGGGACCAGATAACGCATTACAAGTAACACAAGTTATGTAAATAGATTACTTTTTTAAAGTAACTAGTAATGCATTACTTTTAAATTTACAAGAAAGTATCTGAGACACGCAAGTGTAACAGTAACGCAAGTGACTTTGTTCGTCCACATCTGGACTACCAGCTCTCTTGTCCCCATGTGGAGAGAAACCTTGAGAAATGTATAGAGGTTTTGTGTGAACATGAGAATTATTGTAGTTCTAGACTAAATGTGAACAGGCATTTACTCATCTGCCCAAAAAACACATTCAGTATTCTTCAAAATGAATAGAAACGGTGAAATGCAAACTCACAATATGCAATAATAAAATAACACATACAGGATACTTTATGTATTTAATCTCACTTTATTAACCATACAGACGTGAATTTGCATTTCCTTCAGCCTGAGGTTATCCGTTTTTCACTTTTGGTGTGAAAGAGCCTTTACATTTGCCAAAAATAGCCCAAAAAGAAACTAGGTAATGCAATTATTTAACGCAATATAGTAACGCATTACTTTTAAAAGTAACTTTCTTCAACACTGTTCGGGACGCCATGAGCACGTACTGTAGTGTACACCGTGACTTTAGCTTAAATGTGTAATATGAATAAATAGTGATCATAAACGGCTGCTGAGATAATATTCTCAAGTAAAACGAGAGACTTGGACCCGGAAACTAAAAATATTCCTCACGTCACAAATCGATATAACAAGCAGACTGGATTTTTTGTCGATATTAACTTGGTTGTCCTACAAAAATACAGCACGTTTATTTTTACTCAAATTTTAAGTATGCAAAATAGCTTTCCAAATTAACAGGCAATGTAGTGCTGTTTACTTGTTGCATGTTGTGACGAGCAGGGCGGGCGAGAGCCGTGAAGGAACGGCGCGAGGTCGGTGACGCGAGTGATAATGAGCGCCAGCTGTGCGCTACACCGGTCTCGTATCTCTCACTGAGGAGCTCCGGAAACATAAAGGGGGAGCGACAACAGTGAAGGACGAGAGAGGACCAGGCCTGGACTTTATGTTGTGTTATTATTATGTTTGAGTCCTTTTACTTTCGTTTTATTTGTTTGGCTATTTTATTAAAAGTTGTTGAACGTTCGCTGGTTCCCGCCTCCTTCTCCCCGTTCTTACCGTGACTTTAGCTTAAATGTGTAATATGAATAAATAGTGATCATAAACGGCTGCTGAGATAATATTCTCAAGTAAAACGAGAGACTTGGACCCGGAAACAATATTCCTCACATCACAAATCGATATAACAAGCAGACTGGCTTTTTGTCGACGGAAACAGAACGATATTAACTTGGTTGTCCTACAAAAATACAGCACTTTTATTTTTACTCAAATTTTAAGTATGCAAAATAGCTTTCCAAATTAACAGGCAATGCAGTGCTGTTTACTTGTTGCGTGTTGTGACGAGCAAAGCGGGCGAGAGCCGTGAGGGAACGGCGCGAGGCCGGTGACGCGAGTGATAATGAGCGTCAGCTGTGCGCTACACCGGTCTCGTATCTCTCACTGAGGAGCTCCGGAAACATAAAGGGGGAGCGACAACAGTGAAGGACGAGAGAGGACCAGGCCTGGACTTTATGTTGTGTTATTATTATGTTTGTGTCCTTTTACTTTCGTTTTATTTGTTTGGCTATTTTATTAAAAGTTGTTGAACGTTCGCTGGTTCCCGCCTCCTTCTCCCCGTTCTTACCGTGACTTTAGCTTAAATGTGTAATATGAATAAATAGTGATCATAAACGGCTGCTGAGATAATATTCTCAAGTAAAACGAGAGACTTGGACCCGGAAACAATATTCCTCACATCACAAATCGATATAACAAGCAGACTGGCTTTTTGTCGACGGAAACAGAACGATATTAACTTGGTTGTCCTACAAAAATACAGCACTTTTATTTTTACTCAAATTTTAAGTATGCAAAATAGCTTTCCAAATTAACAGGCAATGTAGTGCTGTTTACTTGTTGCGTGTTGTGACGAGCAAGGCGGGCGAGAGCCGTGAGGGAACGGCGCGAGGCCGGTGACGCGAGTGATAATGAGCGTCAGCTGTGCGCTACACCGGTCTCGTATCTCTCACTGAGGAGCTCCGGAAACATAAAGGGGGAGCGACAACAGTGAAGGACGAGAGAGGACCAGGCCTGGACTTTATGTTGTGTTATTATTATGTTTGTGTCCTTTTACTTTCGTTTTATTTGTTTGGCTATTTTATTAAAAGTTGTTGAACGTTCGCTGGTTCCCGCCTCCTTCTCCCCGTTCTTACCGTGACTTTAGCTTAAATGTGTAATATGAATAAATAGTGATCATAAACGGCTGCTGAGATAATATTCTCAAGTAAAACGCGAGACTTGGACCCGGAAACAATATTCCTCACGTCACAAATCGATATAACAAGCAGACTGGCTTTTTGTCGACGGAAACAGAACGATATTAACTTGGTTGTCCTACAAAAATACAGCACTTTTATTTTTACTCAAATTTTAAGTATGCAAAATAGCTTTCCAAATTAACAGGCAATGTAGTGCTGTTTACTTGTTGCGTGTTGTGACGAGCAGGGCGGGCGAGAGCCGTGAGGGAATGGCGCGAAGCCGGTGACGCGAGTGATAATGAGCGTCAGCTGTGCGCTACACCGGTCTCGTATCTCTCACTGAGGAGCTCCGGAAACATAAAGGGGGAGCGACAACAGTGAAGGACGAGAGAGGACCAGGCCTGGACTTTATGTTGTGTTATTATTATGTTTGTGTCCTTTTACTTTCGTTTTATTTGTTTGGCTATTTTATTAAAAGTTGTTGAACGTTCGCTGGTTCCCGCCTCCTTCTCCCCATTCTTACGAACTGTGTTACACATCTCATTGCTATTTTACAAAACAGTAGTCAGTACGCAGTATGCTAGTATTCCCTTCCTCACACAGCCATTGTCTTATTGCATATTTTCGTTATTTCATTGAAAGACACCAAACAGAACAGCAAACATTAAGCACGTTATTTAGAAACTGCAAGAGAAAGCATAGGAAAAAAAATGTGAAAAGAGCTTGAGCAGAAATGAGTGTGACATTCGGAGTACTTTGAGCTTTCTTCTCCGTATGAACTCTCGTTCTGCAGCCTATTTCCATATAAAGCAGCCTCCTGCCTCGAGAAAGAGAGAGAGAGGGAAAAAAACACCTCCCTCTGAGACACAGACAGAGAGAAAAAGAGAGAGCAATCCTCCGATAACAACATTCAACTCAATTAAACTTCAGATCGGAGCCGTTCTCTCGCAGAAACGATGAGCGTGCCGATAAAAGTCTAATCACAGGACCGCTGACCCTACAGGTCTCTCTCTCTCTGTCTGTTCTGTACCTGCTCTCTGTGATGATAGCAGAGGGTGTATTTAAGCATGCCTACTGGAATCTCATGATTATACGTGCGTGAGGATCATTATACCCCCTGCTGGAGTAGGAGGGAGTGTGAGGGACTGATAACGCAAGCCCCGTCCCCTTAAACACCCCACGGCCCACCCTCGCATGTTACCACAGAGGTGCTCGCTTACGAGTCTTTGAGTGTGGATTTAATGCTGTTTGCTAGTACTATTTCTGAGTTTATGAAGAAGCTTGTTTCCTCAACATTATTAAAAAAAAAAAAAAAAGGGGATATAAACTCATTCTTTTTTTATAGATCTACACTATCATTCAAAGGTTTGGGGTCTGTATGATTTTATGTTTTTGAGAGAAGTTGAATTTTCTGCATCATCATCGTCTTCAATGTCACAGAAATCATTCTGATATGATGATTTGCTGCTCAAGAAACATTTATTTTTATTATTAAATGTCGAAAACAGTTGTTGCAGATCAATGATTTTGTGTTTTTAAACTTTTACATTTAAATGGAATCATTTTAGTTAATTATTTATTGAGCAATGATGCATTCATTTGATCAAAAGTGAGAGTAAAGACATTTATAATGTTACAAAACATATGTTACTTACATTTATATATACTTATACATAATAAATAAATGTAAGAAACCTTATTAATTATTCGGCACCAATAATAATTGAGCAGCAAATCAGCATATCAGAATGATTTCTGAAGGATCATGTGATTAATGATGCTGAGAATGCAGCTTTGATCACAGGAATAAATTACATTTTACAATATATTTAAATAGAAAAAAGTTATTTTAAATTGGAATAATATTTCACAATATTACCGTTTTTACTGTATTTTTGATCAAATAAGAAGAAACTTATTTCAAAAAGAGTAAGACATCGAACAGAAACCAAATGTTTGAACGGTATATATTTTTACTTTGTCAACAATTGACTCATTCATTGTTGATGTTAACTAAAACTATTAAAAACCATTATCAGTAATTTAATAAAATGAAATATAAATATGAGATACAAAAATCTACAATTAAAAATGTTGCCTCAGCAACTAACTTAAAGTAAAAAAGAAATACTATAAAAAAATAGAAATAAAAATGATTAAAACAGAACAAAATTACTGAAACGAACAAAAATGAAAATTGAAAATATAAAAATAAAAGCTATACTTCAAATTGTTACTAATTACATATAATAGTAAAATAAGAGGTGTCTATTTTTGGTCTGTTAATAAATATTAGTTAAAATCAAATTCCTTAATTTTGATTTCCTTAAATGAGATCTCTCTGCAGCTCATATTTTCAGCAGTGTTGTCGCGTTTCCTTAAACATATTTATCATAAAATGCCATCACTTTACAGCAATTAAATGAAATGTGTGTGTAAAGCAACATAATTAGGCCTATATATGGTAGTATCAACAATATAATTAATACTTTTAGAATAATTATAAACGAACGACTTCTGAGCCATCAAATGTTCCTCAGGGTGTGTTTGAGAGACGGAAGTTCTTCAACTTCAAGACAATAATGGAGAAGCAGAAGTTCTCGTCCTCTATGGGAGAGTGGCGGGCACAGGGCCAACCAGACCTCAGCAGGAGGAACAGCTTGGCTTAATGACTAATTAAGACATCTTAACGACAATTAACTCCCCAATTAACACATCTTGCAATATGGTGTTTACCTTTCAAAGTCTTCGGCTCTGTTTCTATAAGTCCACCGAGAACAAACTATCACACATTCTCCCACTCATAATCATTAACATATGCTTACAGAGAGCTGGAATTGAGTTCACTGAAGTAAAAGTCCTGTCGCACATTGAACCAGACTAACTATTTTTAGGTTGCCATGGTTAAACGTCAGGATACTGTGGTTATTGTATTATATACATTCTAATAAATTAGAATGTCGATGCAAAGTTCATTTATTTCAGTAATTCAACTCAAATTGTGAAACTTGTGTATTAAATAAATTCAATGCACACAGACCGAAGTAGTTTAAGTCTTTGGTTATTTTAATTGTGATGATTTTGGCTCACATTTAACAAAAACCCACCAATTCAGTCTCTCAGTGAATTAGGTGAATATGGTGAAATGCCAATTAGCTAATCAACTCAAAACACCTGCAAAGGTTTCCTGAGCCTTCTCTCACTTTGGTACACTAGGCTACACAATCATGGTGGAAGACTGCTGATCTGACAGGTGTACAGGAGACAATCATTGACACCCAAGGAGGGTAAGTCACAAACATTCATTGCCAAAGAAGGTGGCTGTTCGCAGAGTGCTGTATCAAAGCATGTTAAAAGAGAGTTGAGTGGAAGGAAAAAGATGCACAACCAACTGAGAGAACCGCAGCCTTAGGAGGATTGTCAAGAAAAATCTATTCAAGAATTTGGGTGAACTTCACAAGGAATGTACTGAGGCTGGAGTCAAGGCATCAAGAGCCACCACACACAGACGTATCAAGGAATTTGGCTGCAAATGTTGTATTCCTTCGGTTAAGCCACTCCTGAACCACAGACAATGTCAGAGGCGTCTTACCTGGGCTAAGGAGAAGAAGAACTGGACTGTTGCCCAGTGATCCTCTTTTCAGATGAGAGGAAGTTTTGTATTTCATTTGGAAACCAAGAGTCTGGAGGAAGGGTAGAGAAGCTCATAGCCCAGTGTTAGGTTTCCATAGTCTGTGATGATTTGTGATGCAATGTCATCTGATGCTGTTGGTCCATTGTATTTTTTTGAGTCACTGCACCCGTTTACCAAGAAATTTTGGAGCACTTCATGCTTCCTTCTGCCGACCAGCTTTTTGAAGATGCTGATTTCATTATCCAGCAGGATTTGGCACCCGTCCACACTGCCAAAAGCACCAAAAGTTGGTTAAATGATCATGGTGTTGGTGTGCTTGACTGGCCAGTAAACTCACCAGACCTGAAGCCCATAGAGAATCTATAGGAAACCTATATAGAAACCTGGGCTTCCAAACCATCTCAGCAGTGCCACAAACTGATCCCCTCCATACCACGCTGAATTGAGGTAGTAATTAAAGCAAAAGGAGCCTCTCCCAAGTATTGAGTTCATATACAGTAAATGAACATACTTTCCAGAAGGACAACAATTCACTAAAAATGTTTATTTTTTTTAACTGGTCTTATGAAGTATTCTAATTTATTGAGAAAGTGAATTGGTGTGTTTTTGTTAAATATGACCCAAAATCATCACAATTAAAAGAACCAAAGACTTAAACTACTTCAGTCTGTGTGCATTGAAATGATTTAATAGACAAGTTTCACAATTTGAATTGAATTGCTGAAATAAATGAACTTTTCCACGACATTCTAATTCATTGAGATGCACCTGTATAAGGATGGTGTTTCATATCAGCATGTAAGTTTGCAATTAACAGTGGCAGATCTTTCTTAATTATAATGCTATTATTAGATTATTATCACAGTTTAAGTTTGATTTCTTGTGTCTGTTGTTTTAGCTTTAGTTGTTAATTAGTTCTTTCCTTCGATCCCTGCCAGCTTGTTCCTATGGTTACTGATTAATAAGAGTATTCTGTGCAGGTGAGAGGTTTGTTTCTCCCTTTGTTCAGATCTGTATTTAAGCATCCAGTTTTCAGTTCTCTTCTGTCCTGGGTTGTATATTCCACATATATGGATTTTGTCATATTAAAAGTCTTCCTTCGTCATGCGGTTCATTACAGCCATCAAACCCGTGACAATTACTGTCAAACTGGATTCAAATTACTGCGATGATTAGCAAAGGTCTGCATCACTAAAAATCAAATCGCGTAATAGCCATTTGAGCAAAAGTGGCCGCCCACTTTTTTTCGGATATGGCAGGAGTTCTGGAAGTGTTTTTCCATTCACATTCACATTTTAAAGTCTTTGTTAAAGATTTATAAGCCACAAACCAAACCAAAGAGGTGAATCATTTCAAACTTTGATTTGAAGCAAAGAAAATTAGAAAATCAGACAAAGAAAGGAGCAAGACTGTGTACTTCAAGGCTTTAATAAGAGGGGGACAAAATGAGTTAAAAAAATTATAGATAAATATAAAACTATTGATTTACCCTCTGGTAGCTCTTCGGTCATTTTGAACTTTTGAACAAAACTTTTTTTTTTAAATGGAATGTTGTACGTCATCGGAATGGTACGAAACTTCACACGTGCAATATGAACTAGGGCTGCACGATTTATCGCAAGATACCAAAAATAACATGAACTTGAACGCTTTTATTGCTTAAACACGATTCTTAGTGCAATTTTGAGTCGCTTATAATGTACATTTGTAAAAGCAACGTGCATCAAACATCTTTCCAGACATGAGAAGCATTTATTAACATCTTGTTCAAAAAAAGACAACATTTAATAACATGTTTTTACTCCATAACGACAGTTGAGCGCCCTTCTGTGAGATAATGCGGCTTCTTGCACAGAATTAGGCAGTCGTGTGTTTATTAGTCATGTTTAATCAATTAAAGCGTTTCAATCTTCTGTTTATTCAGCTACAGCGATATGACGTGTTGTCTTCTTCTGCTGCAGAGCATATTTGGAGTTTCTGCACAAGAGCGCCCTCTGGCTTTCAGATGAGAAGCATTTACTACTGATCACAGAGCCGTACAGCTCTGACAAGCTGCGCATTAAATAATCGCGGACTTTGCCAAATCACAAGGGATTTAATTGGGATAAATCCTGCAGCCCTAACATGAACACACACACGGACACACACATGGACATGATTCGAAAAGGTTAAATGGTCCTGAAAATATAGTAACTGCAGGTCAAAAATGGCCGCACTGGAAATAAATGGGAGACGAATTTCCTCTAGTGGAAATTATTGCTACTGTGCCCAAAATTTTACTGAAAGCAATTTTTTGGGGGATATCAAGCTCAAATTTGGAACACAGCCGGTTTAGATTTGTGTGTTTGATTATTTTTGTACCTGTTCCATAACATAAACGTAAAATTCGATAACCTTTTTTAAATTCACTTATTTTACTTTTTTCACTTCAGCAATAATCTGCCAACTGTCTTTAAGCTGGAAATATTATTTTTAGGTCTATGCTCAAATGATTAAATGGATTATAACTACCACATAAATGTAATTTATACCATAAAATACAACAAAAACATTAAATAAAAAACATTATTGAACAAATATATAGTACATACATTTAATTGAAATAAAACCGCCATCCGAAGAGCACCAGAGGGTTAAAGATGTTGGAAACAATATATTTGAATTTTATTGCAAAATATGCATTTAAATACAAATATTTAAGTATTTCGAGAGCGTAGGGAAATCTACAAAGCTAATTGGAGGAGATTTCTTTGCAGAATCATGAGTTATACAGTTTTTCACCAATTATTTAAAAAAAAAAAAATAAGTCGGAATAATGTGAATGGATGGCTTGAACTAAAGCACATTCCACAGATTAGTGACCTCGTAGCTCACAGTCAGTATGCCTTTCAAATTTTATAAGTTATAAAGAAAAGGGATGGGATTTTTACTTCCGGAATCCGACTGCTGGTTAACACTATCCAATAGCCCGCACAGCCCAGGTGATGTTACCCTAAAAGTTTTTTGTCTTTCGTTCTCTGGAGTAACGTGCACAGATGAATCGTTCACAATAAGACCAGGAATGTGCATTGCTAAAGCAAATGGGTTCAATTTTGATTTCGCATTGACTTTAAAACACTCTAACATCCGTAAACTCCACGAGACAAACACACGCGCGGCGAGAGAGCCGCCACAGTGATTTATCTGATTCAATTAGCTTGCAAATGTAAAACAAGTCAGTTCAATAAAGAGCTAAAACCTCTCTTTCTTTCGTTCGTTCTCTTCTTCGACGTCTCTCGCCCTTCCTCCCCCGACCTCACTCTCTCTGCTGAATAATGAGAGTGTGTAAATGCTTAATTAGATTAAAAGGGTGTGTATAACGATATCAAGATGTTGTGTGTGTGTGTGTGTGTACGTCAGATCTCTACATTAGCGCTGTGTTATTGTGGGCAGGGCTGAGAATTTATGATGCACAAAAACCCTGAAACATCAAACCCATTAAAGAATCCTGATTTATTCTCCGTGAGCACTGGGGAAATATATCACCCATAAAGAGGTGTGTGTGTGTGTGTGAGACAGGAACTCCTGGGAAGCATGTGTTTAATAGGAGAGGCTTAGTCGAGGTCTTTTTGAAAGAGTGTGACCTGAAAAACAAATTAGAATACAGAAGGAAACCATAAGACATGATAGAGGAGAAAAATATTACATTTGTATGCAAGGAACACCGATCCAAATTTCCTACAAATATTTTACTACCTAAAAATGGTCACATTTGAATACTTTTACTTCATTTGTATTATTTTTTTGTTTTGCATTACTGATATTTCATTTTTCTGCTTATTAATATTACTTAGTTTTTTACTTTTTATTCATTTTACTGTGTACAAAGAGACAGTTTTGTCATGAGAATAATTTAGAGATTTAGAGAGATTATTTATAAAATACTATATTAACGATCAAATCATAGATCGCTATACTTTTATGTTAATTATATTAGTTTATTTTTTGTGTTAAAATGTAATAATTTCACTATGACGTACTTTAAACGATTTTCATTCAGAAATGACTTGTAAAGTAAAATGGAAAGTAACATTTTAATTCAAATGTGACATTTAGAAAGACTGAAATAGTATTTTTACAGTATGTACAAATTCGAAAAATATTTTTTTTTTATAATGTAAAAACACAAATTGGATTTCTTTAATATTTCAATAAGATGGAGAATTTTGCCCAAATAAGCTCATGTGTGTTTAATAGCTAGACTTTCCCAACAACGTCTGCAATAAACGTGTGTCATCAAATTCTCTCAAAGAGCAAATGATTTGAGCTTCCATCCACTTTTAGTTTATGGCTTTACTCGTACGTTGCATGTCAACAATCTCCTCCTGAGCAACAAATGAACAATCTCTGAACAACGGACATATTTTCAGCTGAGCTAATTCTATTGCATAACAAAAAAGCAAGGTTTATTTAGAAACGAAGATGTGTCAAACCAATAAAGCATGCTAAATTAAAAGCCAGATCTCCTGTTATTCGTCATGCAGTGAGCAGACTCATCTAATTACTGTATGTAAATCTGATAATACGTTAAATGTTTTATTTGACCATCTTTAGTTTTAGCAGATCAATCAGCCATTCAGAGGGAATATAATATCAGAGCTCATGCTGCTCCTGTGTGTGTGTGTGTGTGTGTGTGTGTGTGTAACAGAGCGGTTAGTTTTAAAAAGACAGACAGAAGAGAGTCGTCTTTTCTCTCTACTGAGTGGAGTAGACCTCTGAAAACCTGCATAATAAGTGTCAAATATAGTATGGGGGTCACTGACCTTTGACCTGAGTTAGGCACTGCTGTGGGCAGGGGGTTTTCTCAAAGACTTGCGGGAAGATAAAGATCTCGTGCTGGACATCAAAGGATCCTGGAGCGTCACATTGAAGGTGCCTTTCAGAACGGTGTCCATGATGACCGGACTCAACTACAACACACACACACACACACTTCAAGATTTATTTGTTCAACACACTGTCCATAGTAAATTGGTGTACTAGTGTTAGTTAGTTTGTGTATATATGCACCCTGTATATACAGTACTGTGCAAAAGTCTTAGGCCACCGTTAGATATTGTCCTGATATCATCACAGTTTCTGCAGATTTGTCCGTGATGTGAATCTCCCGTTCCTCCACATCCCAAAGCTGCTCTATTGGCTTGAGATCTGGTGACTGTGGAGGACATTTGAGTCTAGTGAACTTCAAGAAACCAGTTTGAGATGATTTGAGGGCGTTATCCTGCTGGAAGTGTCCATCAGAAGATGATCCACTGTGGTCATAAAGGGATGGACGTGTTCAGCAACAATAAGTTTAAATGATACTCAGTTGGTACTAAGAGGCTCAAAGTGTGCCAAGAAAATCTCCGTCACACCGTTACACCAGCAGCAGCCTGAACCGCTGACACAAGGCCGGACGGATCCACGCTTTCATGTTGTTCACACCAAATTCTGACCCTACCGTCTGAATGACGCAGCAGAAATCGAGCCTCATCAGACCAGCAACGTTTTTCAATCTTCTATGGTCCAGTTTTGGTGAATTTCATCCTCAGTTTCTGTTCTCAGCTGACCGGTGTGTCTTCAAGGTTGGACGTGTTGAGCGTTCAGAGATGCTCCTCTGAAGATCTCGGCTGTGACGAGTTGTTAATGAGTAACTGTTGTGTTTCTATCAGCTGAGATTCTCCAAGACGTCTTCAGAACCGCCTCTCACTGGATATTTCCTCTTTTCTGGCCATTCTCTGCAAACCCTAGAGATGTTTGAGTGTGAAAATCCCAGTAGATCAGCAGTTTCTGAAATATTCAGCCCGTCTGGCACGAACAACCATGCCACGAGTCACTTAAATCACCGTTCTTCTCCATTCTGATGCTCAGTTTGAACTTCAGCAGATCGTCTTGACCGTGTCTACATGCCTTGAGTTGCTGCCATGTGATTGGCTGACTAGAAATTTGCATTAACATGCAGTTGAACAGATGTAGCTAATAAAGTATATTAGTACATATATACATATACAAGTAATTTTTTTTTATATTTGTAATAATTAAGTAAGTAAATAATAATGTATGTTTAATATAAATGCAATCATTGAGGTACACACCTCATATGCTGTGGGTCCAGGGGTCGTGTCTTTAGGGCTTTTGAAGCGATCTTCCTTTGAGACAATCAGTGCAAGTTTAGTGCCAGACTTAACATCTGGACTATAATGAGACGGACCTGCAAAACCACAAATAAGAAATGACTAGCTGGAATACTTGAACTCCCTAAAAACAGTGTTTACATGGAGCAAATTCCACTGTTATGTTCGTAAAGCAAGATCCTACGCCTACAATATTAGTAGTAATAGTAATATTAAATTATACTGCAACAACAAAAATTCAAGCTCGCATTTCTGCGTTTAACCCTTATGCGCTGTTCGATTTCTGTGTAGACTCGTCACGGGTCAAATTGACCCTAATAGGATTCAATACAATTCACACTATGAAAAACAACAAAGATTAAGGTACAAACTGTAAATTTTTAATATCAACATTTGTCAAATATTCCAAAAAATATATATCTGAAGATATGATTTAATGAAAATGTTTTTTAACTGTTTTGTTTTGACAAAATGTGAAAATAAACAGTGGATTTTTAAATACTATAAATATTTTTTTTTAACTTTTTTTTTTCTTATAACATCATAACTGAACAATTAAATGTAGCTGTATAATGAAAATATGTACTTTTCCTAAGTTGGCTGTTTTGTAAACAGTTTCTTCTGACATGATGAGCTTTCTTCTTCTGAACTTCTTGCACTTCACACACATCAAAATATTATTCTGCATTGAAATAAGTGAGGAAAACCTCATTTTTTAGCTTCATAAGTAAGTAAAAAAAAAAAAAAAAAAAAATATATAACCAAGAAATGTTATTATTTTGGGTCAGTACAGTTAGAGTGTTAAAATATGCGGGTCAAATTGACCCGGCGAACATCACGAACGTAACAGTAATTTTGTTTGTATATGTCAAAAAACACCAGCATGTTGAAACTTTGCATGCGTGTTCATGATGATAAATGAGAAAAAGTCACAAAATATCAAGAAAAAAAACAGTATTTCCAACAACTTGAAAATCTAAACGGGTCAAATTGACCCTTAACATAACACAAGGGTTAAACAGATTACTAAAAAAAAGCACAACCTGCCTCTAAAAGGGATAAATTCCACATCAGAATACTTTACACTTTTGAAATCATTTGTATATTTTTATATTATTCTCTTAGCTTTGCATTACATACACTGTAAATAGTAATTCTCAGAATGGATTACTAATAATTGATTTTATTTTATATTACTATTAATTTACGTTTACACCCACACACACACACACACGTGTAAACATAAAGTATACATACAGTATATACAATTAATATATTATAATATTTTATTATACTTAATTTGCCAAGTTTTGTACATTTTCGTATGCACATTTTCAAAAGTACAGTTTTGTTATGGCAATAAAGCACATTAAAACTAAAACTGAAACTAAAACAGTTTATTGATGTATTACTTCATATTAATTATTAATTAGACTTCCAATATATATCGTCTTGCTTATTACTCTTTTTTTTTTAACAAACTAAAGGAATAAAGGACAGATAATCAACAACAGGCCACAAATGCCGTCCACAGAGATCAAGCAAGCGTAAGTCACCTGGGATTTCGGGATCGTAGTGGAGGAAGGCGGGGTCTCTGGGCGCGGCAGACAGGAAGCAGCTCTGTCGCTTGCGTGCTTTCTCGTTCCGTGGCTCGCTGTAGCGACGGAGACCGTGTGTCTTCTCGAAGGATTCGCTCACGTTATATGAGCCTGGAGGAGGAGTATCCTGCCAAGAGCAATGTAATATCTAACCACAGCATCATAAACATCATCTGCACAATGGATTTACAGCAGGAACAGATGAGCCAGGGGGTCGTATCTGTGTGTGCGTGCTGTGGGAGTGTTGCTGCAAACACAATTTTTGCTTGTTTTCACAAAATGAATGATGCCTCAAAATGATTTTAGTTGTGTTAGCCACCTGCACGCTACAGATGCTGTACATAGAAATTAAACTGAATAGAATCATTGTAATTATTTAGACGTATTTATACATGTAAATCTCGCATTTTTCAATACTAACCAGCAATATGTGTAATTGTATTTGAAAATAGACATCTGTAAACTGGACAGACAAAGAGAGAGAGAGAGTGAAAATCTCACCAAACCTCTGTCAGGAACAAGACTATTTTTAGGAAGATTTTTTGTATTGTGACATTATTGTCATGACAATTAAACTTTAAATTAAATTATTATTATTATTTTTTTTTTTTACAAAGTATAGGACAAATCTATTAACTTTATTGCACAATGCACATTTCTTAACATTAAGCCTAAAATTGGTTTTTAATATCAATATTAGGAAGGATAGTATGATCAGATAATATCAGTCTGCAAGATATTTAAAGCATACCTAAAGTATTGCAATAATTCCATTTTTGTACAATCAAATATACTTAAGTTAGAAGTTACTTTAATTTAGCAGAATTTAAGTATGTCAATTTAGTATACCAAAAGTACAATTGGTTTTTATATTAAGTACATAAATGCTTAAATGTGTTTGTAGTATACTAAGCATAAAATAAATGTATATCATATATAACATTTGCTATATTTATTTTTCACTAGGGCTGTCAAAAACATTACATTCTACAATATTTATTGGTTACATTTAATTGAAAATAAATAACATAATAAATCGAAATAATAATAATAATACATTTTATTTGTATAGACTCTTTAATATTGAGTAAAATGGAGCTAAAAGTTCTTTACATGTCAGAACATAATAATAATAATAATAATAATTCAATACAGTGGAAAAACAAAAAGTCCATTCCCCTGTTGCAAATCTTTTCAGTTTACTTTTTAAAATCATTCCTTCAACTATTATAAAAAAAATACTATTTATATAAAATGAAACAATAGTTAGAAATCTGCAAGAATAATGACAATTACATAAAACAAACAAAAAAAAAAAATACACGATGCATCATGGTAATTTAGTGTGCGTCATGAAAAATATCATCAAAATAATGTCACAATGCAAAACATTATAATGATGCTAAAATTAAGTTTGTCATTTGACAGAAACTGTTTTATTTCTTTCCTTTGATTTGGGTTGAAATGTGGTTTGGTGAGATTCCCGCAGACGGCTGAGTGTATTGTGTGTTATTTGTGAGGGAGCAGACATGTGTCTAATAAAGGAGCGGAGCAGACGTGAGGCGAGGTGCTGAGATCATAATAAAATATTTGCAGCATCTGCATCAGAGCGTCTGACTCAATACACACTCTCAACAGAAGGACACTTCTGCAATCTCATATCTTGCAAAGTATAATTACTGATTTTAGATACGGACAGGATTTAATCTAAACTTTCCATGGAGCGAAACAAATATCAGGGCTTTCCCATTGAATTCTAGCTTATACAAATACACACTAAAAATCTGTAAAACTTCTGTCAGACTCCGGTTTGAACAATGTTGAACACCGTTACTGACAATCCTCATTTTGTCTGCGTGAGATTCTCCAGCTTTGTTGTTGTTGAGCTGTTAAAGCTCCGCCCTCTTCTGGAAAGGGGGCGGGAGCAGCATCTCATTTGCATTTAAAGGGACACACACAAAAACGGCGTGTTTTTGCTCACACCCAAATAGGGGCAGATAGACTCTCTGCCACTGAGGACACCGTGGTTGAGTTTAATTTATGAAGGAAATGTGCCAAAGAAAGTCTGTAAAGATTTGAGCAAATCATTTCACGCCGGACTTCTTCACAAATGAGGCTGCTGGATTTGCACAAAAGATTAACATGATAGTCGATGAGTTGAATCAACATAAATTTATCCACTAACCGTTCAGAAACGTCTAAAAGTTGGAACTTCTTCCTGAGTCTCTCCATCAGTGTCGACTCCGGTTTGAACAATGTAAGGATGAACACAATCCTCATTTTGTCTGCGTGAGATTCTCCAGCTTTGTTGTTGTTGAGCTGTTAAAGCTCCGCCCTCTTCTGGAAAGGGGGCGGGAGCAGCATCTCATTTGCATTTAAAGGGACACACACAAAAACGGCGTGTTTTTGCTCACACCCAAATAGGGGCAAATTTGACAAGCTGTAATAAATGATCTGTGGGGGATTTTGAGCTGAAACTTCCTGAGACACATCCTGGAGACGCCAGAGAGACTTATTTTACATCTTGTAGAAGGGGCATTAAAGGTCTGCTTTAAAGGTGAGGTAAGTCATTTTTCAAAAACAACAGAAGTTAGTCGGGCCGACACCAACAACAAACATGTAACCAATCGGCATTAAGGGGTGCATGATGATCGAGGACAGAGAACGAGCAAGAGGGAGATTTGAGATGAGACATGAGAAAATACAAAAAAGCTCAAAAGAATGTCACTGGAATGAACGTTTAAGACTGGGTAAGCGCTTTGGGACCCACATTAATATTAGAGAAGCTTTCCAGCGCTGGAGAGAGCTAAGCAGGAAGGCCTGAAAACAGACGCTTTGATTCCGCTTCTCATGTGGGTAACGCTGGGATTGAGTGTCATTGATTCTCTGGAGCTGCTGTATTGTTGGAGACAAACAGTGAACACTTGTTTGCATGTGCTTTTGTGTACTGTGCGGTCATTTTTTGCGCTTCCATGTCATTCGTTCATCATCTGCGCGTCAGCTGTGATAAACAGACATCCACTCTCGCATTGTGTGTGTAACAGTGGCCAGATGGTGAGCGTTGAGGTAAACCACTGCACACTGACGGCCGCTGGAGAATGAGGTGTTTAGCGTCATTGTTAGTGCACTCAGCAAATGGGTTTGGGTTCGAGACCGTCTCGGAGCAGGGTGGTTAGGATTGGAGGGTGAGTTCTGGTCCTTTAAAGAATTACGATTTTTTTTTTCTCCTAGAAATAGACATATATGAGTCAATAGACTCACTCTCACGAACTAAAGTGGACTATCGAAATAAAGTGTAACCAAGTATCGAGCTGATGTGGATCAGCTTATATCATTTGTTAGGAGAGAAAATTTGATTAGAAGTGTTTCGTGTTCTCAGTTGTGATTCCAGATTTCATCATCTAGGGCTAGGCAAATCTGAGCACAGATGAGATCTCTTCTGATATGTTAGAGGAGACCCATGTGATATTACTGGGGTTTGATTCTTAGGAGAAACATATGAGACTTATTGAAAGTCCTAAAAAATATATATCTAAAGCCTTCTCTCCAATTTCTTGTCATTGCTATTCAGGAAAAACACTCGAGATATTAAAGAGATCTCATTTGTGATTTTTCTTCATAGTGACAGTCTAAAGATGAAATGTGAGTGTTGCGTGTGTCTTACTTTGGCGAAGAGTGAACCCACAAGTCTGTCAGAGGCAGATTTAAAAGCAGCTGTACTCTGTTTCTTATACGACGCTTCATTTGTTTTCTCCACCTGCAGCAAACACAAAAGAAAGACAATATATAAGATTAATATTACCTCTTTAGAACGTTTGATTCTGAACATTCTGAATCTGACGACTGATTCATATGAACGAGATTCAAATAATTACTTAAATTTGGGCCTGTTTTTCAAATAATTAGAATATAAGAAGCCACTGATCAACTTCTACTTTCACCGAATGAAAAAAAACCCCAGGAAATTCTCCAAAACATCTCTTCCACGGAAGAAAATGAATTCTATTAGTTTAGAACAACATGAAGGGGAATAAATGATTTTGTGTGTGAACTATTTCTTTTAATTATGTGCTGCTGTAGTTTTAGCAGCTCTGAGGTGCCTGTGTGGTCTCTGATGACAGAAAAAAACTCTTCTCTGCTTTTACTTATAATGAAAAATCTTAATCTCCACTATCATGACGCTAGAGATAAGATATACCAGATCGTCGTCTCAGACTGCAGGCTATGTTCAGAATTAAATACTGTTTTTTTTTTACACAATACATACTGTATACAGCATGCAATTTTTTTTTTTTTCCCAAAATTGAAATGAAACCAAAGTAGTTATTTTGTAATCCAATGTTGTGTAAAAATGGCTTTTGATATCATATTCAATGAATCAAGAAGAGGATTTGTGGTTGCTATTACGTTTCTCAATATTCACACTAGCAACAAAAGGTCTAATCAAGTGCATTGCATTGTGGGATACAGTATCCTTCACAGTGTGTTCTGTTTGCATAGTCCTCATTTTACTGTTCAAAAGTTTGAGGTTAGTAAGATTTTTGTTTTGTTTTTTAGGAGAAATTGATATGTTTATTTAGTAAGGATTCATTAAACTGATCAAAAGTGACAGTAAAGTCATTTATAATGTTACAAATGATTTTGTTTTTAATAAATGCTGTTCTTTTGAACTATCTATTCATCAATAAATCCTGAAAATAATAACTCATAATAAATAATAACTTAACATTAAGCAGCAAAACTGTTTGCAACATTGATAATCAGAAATGTTTCTTGAGCAGCAAATCAGAATGATTTCTGAAGGATCATGTGACACTGAAGACTGGAGTGATGATGCTGAAAATTCAGCTTTGATCACAGGAATAAATTACATATTATAATATATTCAAATAGAAAACAGTTATTTTGAATTTCTTATAATATTTCACAACATCACTGTTTTAAAGGTGCACTATGTAGTTTTTCGTCCGCTTGATTCAAAAGTAGTGTAGCTTGATGACGCAAAGTTTGAGCGTGGAATCTTGGGACGTGTGGTCTTCACCTCACGTCCGGTGGAAAAGAATCAGGATGGGACTCGGGCAGAAATCATGTTCACGGATGCGATTTTTAACGTTACTGTAGTATGAAGCGGAGCAGGAGCGAGTGTTGAGGAACTGTTGAAAATGAGACACGAACGACACACGCCTCGAGAGCAGCGGGACGTTTATTATGACACAGTCGCCGTATGAGTGTGAGGAAACGCAGCTCTGTTCATCATTTTAGACACATTCGAGTGTGTTGAAGATGATGTTATAACGTTACTCTGAGCGTTCGCTCGCGGCGGCTGAGAGACACTCGTTCACACTGCAGTGAGAGAGATCCATATTACAATATCATATTAAATACTGGATGGCTTGTGTTGATAAATGGCATGCAATTAATTATAAAAGGTATTGTATGATGGAGACTATGTGATTATTTGATTATGCTATGTTAGCTACTTGACAAAATATTGTTTTTCTCTGAGGCGTGGTAAAGCCTGGTACTCGCAGAAAATCAAGAAAATTTGATTTAAACAATTAGACTGAACTTGTTGAGCTATAGAACTATAACGTCAGGGTTCCAGACTGCGACCAAAATGGTCGCATATGCGACCTTTTTTTAACGATGTGCGAGTAAAAATTTTATATAGTCGCATTTGTGCGAGTACATGATCATGTTATTCGCGCGTGTGTAACAGAACGAGGTATCGGCAGCTGCTGCCGTCCGTAACCGTTTTGCTTTCAAAATTAACAAAATGTATATAATGAACGAGTACATCATGAATCCATTTTCCAAACCGTGTTTTTGTCTTATCCTGAATCACTACGGCGCGCCTATAATAAGCGTTTATATTCGGACTATTTCAGACCGGGCTCGGCTGCGCTGCGGAGTATCACAGTCCCTGCGTGACTCGTCATAGACAAACAGAGAGAAGTAGTTCTGGCTACAATGTTCTTCCGCAAGACACATGCAGTTCTATATATTAACCGCTAGAGAGCGAACGTACACGCGCATTGCACAACGATGATGAAACGCGCCAAATTTCGGAATTAAGCCATATAAAAATGAAAAGGTTAATCGCTGAATAATAATCATAAAAAACGAAGTTTGGAGTTGAAGGATGCTGGTGGAAAGGACGAGCCAGCATACAGACACATGATGATGAGCGCACAGGTAGAAATGCATTAAGTTACTTCAACAGCAATGGGTTAGACCAGGGTTCCTCAATAGGCCGCGAGAGAATGTTTGGCCTGCGTTAATGTCAAATAGTGTTGTTAAGGTAATGTATATAAGCACGTCTCGGTCTCGAAAATTCAAACGCAGCATCATTGCTTTCATTGCGTAACCGCTGGTGAGTTGAAAATGCTCGCGCTCCGCTCCAGTGGTCACGCGCAGTTAGTCTGTCAGCGACTCAAACTGACTAGACAAAATAGACTCAAATGTGAATGTTGCGGTTGGTCAGAAAAATAAACCAAACATTTTAGTCCAAAGAAAGAAAGTAAACTGTATGTGAGAAAGTACAGTGTTTGCTTTTATATTATTAGTTACAGAAAGACAAACTAAAGGCTAATATTTTCTCATTTAAATTAAACATTCAGCAAATACACATCTATATCATTAAAACAAATCTCTGAATATCTAATTAACATTTAATTTCAGAGACCTTGCAGATTTATTCGAATACAAAAGTGAGATTTTCTGAAGTGTTTGTAACCCGCGTGAACGCGTGTATTCTGTGCGTGACAGTCGATCCGTGTGAAATGAATTAAGACTTCATTTCAGCTTCACGGGAAACGCGATCAAATATACATATAATATTACATTAGAATTAAAATAAATATAAATTATATATATACCAGATTTATATCGGCCATCAGCCACTGTGATTTAATATATTTAAGATTAATATTAATCTTAATATTAATATTTAAAAGTACTATTCATCAAGCATGCATTGATTAAAATTGTTGTAGCAAAAAAAAAAAAAGGTGCGACCAAATCATGTGCTGGTGCGATCAACTGACAAAATTGGTAGCACCAGTGCAACCAGTGGAAAAGTTAGTCTGGAGCCCTGAACGTAATTGTAAATGTAACTTGTCTGTGTTCCCACATGTAATATACATTAAAGCGTCTTTGGTGTTTCCACGGTTTCTACAAAGTAAAACCAGAAACCGAGGGAAACACGGATATGACGCCATTTACATGTCCTTGGTTAAAATTGAGATTTTCTCACGATTTACAAACAGTTGGAAACATTTGGGATATTGTAAGTATTAAACTTAACAAAATATATAACACCGGTCTAGTAGTTTTTGGCTATTTTACTGCAAAAAGTTTACATATTGCAGCTTTAACTGTACTTTTGATCAAATAAATGCAGCCATAGTGAGAGACTTCTTTCAAAAACATAAAAAAATGAGCAGCGAAAGTTTCAGTGAATCTCGAGGTCCAGTAGGACACTTTCACTGCTCATATCTATGCAGGCAGGAACAGAAGGAGAGGAGCGTCCATAAAAGACCTCCACTGTGGACAGTTTGGATCAGGAAGCAGGCCAACTGGACACTTACACTGGAAATAATGGACATTTTCAATAAAAAAAACCCCCAGCAGATTCCAATTCCCAAGTTTTCTGTGAAATATTTCACAGGGAGGGAGGGAGGGAAGGATTTGCCAGCTACAATACATACTGTTATAAATTTGAATCTGTTATTCTTACAAATATGTACCATGGTAACCAAAAGACCGCAGTGTAAGTGTGTATGCTTTTGCTCGTTTTATCATCCACCAGGCAAAAGTCTGATGACTTTGCCCCACGCACCTGACCTCTGAGCCCTCCCCTTCCCTCCCCATACGGTTCACTAACTTATTCATCTACCTCATTGTCTCTCTGAGCATTGGTCCCTGTATACTACTGCACTATTACTGTTTTGCACTAATATCTTCATAAGTCACTTTATTTATTTATTTTCTTTATTCTATTGTTGTGATTGTTAATTGTTGCCTTGTTGCATGTATACGTCTAGGGTCTGAGAGTAACGAAATTTCAATTCTCTGTATGTATGTGCTGTATATATGGCAGAATTGACAATAAAGTAGACTTTGACTTAAAAGCACACTTCTCCTCAACAAGCAATTCAAGCTTGGATTTACATCTGTAGCATGAATAATTGATACTTCATTCAAATACCTCACCCTGAGAACGAGTAATTAAGGGTGATGTTTGCTTTGGAATGCGGTAACCGCGGCATTTCGGCTGAAACTATGGTTTCAATGGTAAATTTTGAAAGGATAGGTTGTAGACTCAAGGCAAAACGGAGATTTAGTGAATGCTGAGAAATATTCAGTTCAAGGGGATTTATGGAAGATTTATTCGATTCATTGGATGAAGCCCTCCGAAAAGTCTGAATAAGCTCCCAAGGGCGCTGGCAGATTAGTGTACAATAGACAATAGACATTGAGTGCACACTTTCTGGGTTGAAGAACTGCTCACCTTGTACTGAGCCGGCCCCGGGGTGCTCATTTCCTCTTTGCTGGGGAGGAAAAGCCGGCGTGGTGCAACAGAGCCAAAGGCGCCCTTCCTCGCGCTCTTCTGAGAGGCTTTCTTCAAACTCTCCTGAGCCAAGCCATAGTCAAACACGTTATAGGCACCGGGACCTAACAAATACAGCACATCCTGATTTTTTCCAGAGTTAGAAGCGTAAGCCATATTCCTACCCCTAAACACCAAACACTGAAACATCTCTGAAATCAGAAGGAAATTATGCTGATGTAGAAGCTCCTGACGCTGGTTTTAAGCTTAAACTTGAGATATTCTGTAAACTTGTGCCTCAAATTTGATTGGTTGACTGCAATGTTGTCCCAGGATCAACAAAGATGAACATGTTGCACTTGTTCTGTAGCAAATACATGCATGAGTAAGACACTGAGTTACTATTGGAGTAGTACTAACTAGGTCTGTTTGATATTGATGGTTGTTGCCTAATTTATATACAATACCGTTCAAAATTTTGAAGTCGGTAGCATTTTTTTATGTTATTGTAAGAAGCGTCTCCTGCTCACCATGGCTGCATTTATTTGATCAAAAATACAGAAAAATTGTTAAATATTATTATCATTTAAAATAACTGTCTTCTATTTGAATTTATTTAAAAATGTAATTTATTCCTCTGAATCAAAGCTGAATTTTCAGCATCATTACTCCAGTCTTCAGTGTCACATGACCCTTCAGAAGTCATTCTGATATGCTGATTTGCTGCTCAAGAAACATTTCTGATTATAAAAGAGTTGTGCAGCTTTTTTGTGTGTGGAAATGTGAACATTTGTTTCATTTTTCTTTCATGAATAGAGAGTTCAAAAGAAAATAATTTATTTAAAACAGAAATCGTTACATTTTAAAAGTCTATATTACTCTTTTAATCAATTGAATGCAACTTTGCTGAAAAAAAGTATTAATTTCTTTTACAAAAAAAAAAATATATATATCTTATGATTGAATGGTAATGTACGTATGCAATCCATTTGGTTTGCTACAGTGATAATATAAGTATGCCAGAAGTGGGAAGTACTATGCTGAAATATTTATTTTTTTTATATAATATTTATATTTTAATATCAATATACTAAATATTTCAACCTGCTAAAATTTAAGTTTAATTGCAGCCTTAAGAGTAGTTAACTTTGCATATTAAGACTGATAAACAAAAATGATTTGACACAAACTAACTGGTTTTATTCAAGTCAAATATTATTTAATAATGCTGAATCAACCTAAATACATTAATTCATACTAAAAAAAAAGATGTATGGGTTAAATCAGGTTAAATAAACTGCAGTTTACCACTTTTTCCAGTGTAGTTCATTGCACTTCTGTCAATTATTTGATACATTTTGCATCATAATTCTGATACTTTCCTGTTTATTATTGTGAAGCGGCTTTGAAACGTTTTTTTTTTTATTGTATAAAACGCTACAAAAAATAAAGGTGACTTGAATGTAATTAATTTCTTCAATGGAAGGCAACAAATATGTTTTCATAAAACCACCTTGAAACAAAATAGTACACTATCGGGCAGACTTTTGGCATACTATTTTCAACGTACTATGATTCGGCACGCACTAGTTACACTCTTGCACACTATTTAGAACACTATTTATCTAGTTAAAATGCATCTTCAGAGTCTTAAAGTCGCATAGAATCTGATAGTATGTTTTGGAAGTGGTTTGAAATGTTTGTTGAAAAGTATTAGTGTAGTAGAATGAATCTAGTCCTATCTTTGCCTCATGTTTGTCCCTCTAGCACAATCCAAATCTGACCTCTGACTGCACTCCACAGATACAAGACATTTTGCATTCAGAACGTGGCCCAGATTCACATTCGCACAGAAAAACACACCTGGCGTAGCTTTTGATTTGTTTTCTGGCAGGAAGCGTACAGCTGTCAGGCCAAACGGATTCTTCTTCGCCCCTCTGCCTTTCTTCAGGATCTCCAGAGCACAGCGCGGGTCATCGTACGCACCTACAGGGGGCGTTTCATCCTTGACCGGACAGAACCGCTGCGAGAACCAGCAAAATACTGAGATCAGATGAAAATAATCGAAATGAAGCATTCGCAACCTGTTTTACTTCTGTGAGTCCATTACATTTTCCTAAAAGATTATAATGTGCTCTGACGAATGTGCACAAGACCAGAAACGTGCATTAGAGCAGCTGTTATTAGCACTTATTACACGGCTCTCTGAAATGCTGGATTTTGATTGGTCGGTTACAACATTCCAAGGTCAGCTATTCCCGTGGACATGCTGATGGTCCCACGGTTATTGACTGTATTTACTGTAAAAGGAGGAGTGTTAATAGTAGGCCTATGGTAATATTGTTGAAGAGTTTGTGTTGTTGCTAGAATGAACAAGTACAGCTTTTAAAACGGCTTCTTCTCAAATCAATATGTCATTATTTATTTGGTGAAAAGCTGTGAAATAAGTGATACCACACTGTACAAACTGTTTTTAAAAGCTTTGCGTTTAGTGAACTAATAAAATAATTCAACACAAATCCATTTTTTTTTTTGTCTTATTTTTTACTTATGTGACAAGAAGCCGTGTAATAAGTGGGACAATGTACATCCAGCCGGATGATATCACAAAAAAAAAAGAAAAAGATCCCTCCACTTCACGTCGGGGTCCTGATCACCCTGTCGGAGTTTATTTTGAGATCACCTCCGGCTGGATGAACGTTATCCCTTACGTATGAATGGAAAATAAAGCAGTGTGTTGTTGCCTGAGATTGAGACAGGAAGGGTGGGCTCAACACAGGACCATGTGGGTTACTGGTTGTCTCAAACTGACTCTTTATGTAGTATTGCCCTGGACCCGGAACACCCTATAAATACACACACACACACACACACACACACACACACACACACGCATAAGAAACCAACAGAAAAGCAGAAATGCATCTAACCTCGAACTTAAGTCTTGTTGCAATAGTGCCCTCTACAGGCTAAACACAGCTTCTACATGTCAAATTTAAACAAGTCAGTGTGTTAGGACAGGGTTTTCAATCTTTTAGATGCCACGGACCCCCAAATACGATCATGGGACCCCGTACATTTTAAAAGGTATTTCTCTTTTATAAACACCCAATTGATACACTAAAAATTTATATTATAAACTCTAAAAGTTCTCAAAATTAGTTTATATTAAGTTACATTATTAGATTTTTTTTCTTCTCACTATATTACGTACTTTTACATGAATTATTTAGTTAATTTTAACGTAATTTCTATTTATATTAATCAAATTTATTATTTTAATCTATTTATAAAATGAGCTATTTTTTTATTTTAATCTTAATTTATTTTATTTTAAGCCAAAGCATTTATTTACTTATTTATTGATTTGATTTATTTATATTTTTTACATTAGCTTTATTTTACATTTAGCTTTAACTTGCAGCTTTAGTGCTGTCAAATGTCTATATATATATATATATATATATTAATTGTCCAGAACAAGTTATCCAAAAATATCTACAGGTATTAAACAGACATTAAAGACAAAATGATACAGTGCGGTTTTAACCTTCTTCTCCTCCTGCAGAGCCACCAGCTCATGGTATCGAGGGATGAGCAGCTCTGAACGGCCTCTCTGCTCTCGCATGAGATTCACATTCTCATAGTGGACCGTGTTATCCCTGATACACACACAAACACACAAAGGGATGCATAAAATTAACCATTTTCCAAAAAAACACCACAGTGCTGAAGGGATGTCACATTTTTGCAGGCCGAAACTAGTTGGCATTTTAGCACTTCCAGTTCCATCAGCCTGAAGTCAATGGGTTTTTGGTTAAAAGGTCTGTGGTGAACACAGGATATTTTCACATTTTATTCTATGACATAAAATATATCAATGATTTGTCTTAATGGGACAACAGAGGCTGTCAGTGACATTAAACGTCACTTGTCGCTTTCACAACCTCATAAATGCTATGATCACACTCTTGCAAACTATTATGACTGAAACTGAAAATATGTTTTAAGAGTTAGAGAAGCTGATGGTGACATTGAAGTCATGCGACCGTGGTGTACTTTGTTTATAGCCTACGTTTAGCTTTTTACTTCTGGCGACTGTATTTAGGCTTTAAAATTCATAAAAAGTGTATTTGTTAAGATTATCATGATGGACAATATGTGTACAAATCATAAACTTTTGTCGATCACAAAGCTTATTTTTCTGGAATAATCCAAAAGCCAGTAGAAGATTCTTATTGGGCTTTTGTCGGGCGAAATCCAGGTTGGCTCATCACTGCAACACTGACTCGAACAAAACAATCTAACTCTCAACAACTGGCAATTCCTGTGATTAGTTCTTCCTCAAAAGGCTTATTATATCAACTTAGGGCCATGTGGGTGTGATTTACACCCATCGTTTCCAGAAAAGTCAGTCAAGCAGATTACATTTTAATAGATCAAGGAAGTGCTCTCGAGTTTTGTGTGCAGTATGCATCAGACAGACGGTGTGTGTGCTGTCTGAGGCTGAGACCATGAGAAATTTATCATGAATCATCTACATATGACAAACAAGGTCCAGATGCCTCAGAATAAATTTTGCAAGACAATGCCAACGATGTTGTGCTGCAGCTGAGAACATATGCATCAATCAAACTCACTCCTGTAGTTCATACTGTCCTGGTCCAGGTCCCTCTCCACCCGTTACCAGCTCTCTCCGGCCTGACATCTTCCCGAACTGTACACCTTTATACTTCTGAGAGGACGACAGCTCCTCCTGCAAAACATCAAAGATGTTATATATACGGTAACACTTCATTATGGGGTAATTTACTGTTAGGTAGTTTCATTTAAGTTTAGGTATTGGGTAGGATTAAAAAAAATGAAGTAAAAAAAAAATTCTGTCATTAATTCCTCTCCCTCATGTCGTTCTACACCCGTAAGACCTTCGTTCATCTTCAGAACACAAATGAAGATATTTTTGATGAAATGGTTCAGTGATTCCAGCAAGATAATGAACACTTTCAATGTCCAGAAAGACACTAAAACATATTTAAATCAGTTCATGTGATTTCACGATTTCAAAACACTGATTCATGAAGCTTCACGAATCTTTTGTTTCGAATCAGTGGTTCACATGATCACATGATCAAAGTCACATGATTTCAGTAAACGAGGCTTTGTTACGTGATAAGTGATTCAAAATCTCAATAGTTCACGTGACTTTGGCAGTTTGATACGCGAACCGAACCACTGATTCGAAACAAAAGATTCGTAAAGCTTCATGAATCAGTGTTTTGAAATCGTCCATCACTAGATATCGTTGAAAAGTCGTTATTTTGTTTATTTGGCGCACAAAAAGTATTCTCGTCGCTTTATAATATTAAGGTTTAAATATGTTTTAGTATCTTTCTGGACATAAAATGAGGCCTCACTGAGTCATCAGATTTCATCAAAAATATCTTCATTTGTGTTCTGAAGATGAACGAAGGTCTTATGGGTGTAGAACGACATGTGGGTGAGGAATTAATGACAGAATTATCATTTTTGGATGAACGAACCCTTTAAGGGATGTAGAATATGGTCATACAGAATAAGGCATTAATATGTACTTTCAGATTAGATTAGATTAGATTCAACTTTATTGTCACTGCACATGTAAGGTACAAGGCAACGAAATGCAGTATATGTTTATATTTACATTTAATATATATATATATATATATATATATATATATATGTATATTTATGAGTACTAATAAACAGCCGATATGCAGGCTAATTATATAAATATATATATATATTGATAATGAAACCCTGATAAAAATGGTTGATGAACCTCATTGAGCTGCAAGTGTCACAAATATTCTGCCTCACTACTAAGGGTCGAAACAGAGCAGATAAGTGAACTTTAGTGAAAATTCTACAAAAATATGACCATTTTAACTTATAAAAATGGGCTGAATATATCTAATCACAAGTAAACTCTGAGACGAGAGCGAGAAACAGAGATGCAGCATGACGGATGGCCCTGCGCTTTGATACAGAGCTCTTCCCCCTCTAGAGGAAGTTGGCAGCTCAATGAAAGATGATTTGATTAAAGCTGAGTCCAGCATCTGCTACATTATTGTAAGTGAATATTGAAATATAACGTAAAGAATAATTACCCTGGGTTTTCGGTCCTGACAGTAAAATGGATGAGTGCTGCGCTTTGTGACTTTTTAAAATAATGCAGCGATCATTAGTAATGGAAATAGCCTTGGCACTAATGATGCAGAGCGGAGGGGCATTAGACGGTCTTCTGTTAATGGACACATCTGACCTCACACACACACACACTAACTCAAGCATGCACACTCAAACCACTCCATTAGACCTGTATCTTTTTCACTGAGTGCACATCCATTTACACACACTGCTCGAAATCTGTCTGACCGGTACGGGGTTGTAGAAGGCCGGGCCCAGGGTCTGGTCTCTGGTGGGGGGTTTGTGCCTGTGCAGGACACCTTGAGCATCCTCTTCATATCCGAACGCCTTTCCGGGAGACGGGATGGACGGAGCATCAGGATTCAGAAGCATCTTCGCCGCTTTAAAGACGGCCTGCAGGATTCATAAAGACATTTACTCAAATCAGAGCATTAACAGAGAGAGATTCATTACAGCCGCAAGACTGTGAACCCTTTGGATTTAACTGGATATCTGCATTAGTTGCATCTCATCAGGGAACGTATTCATAAAGCATTTTATCCTACCACTAAGAGTTCTCCTACATAGCATTAAAAGTTCTCTCCTAAAACCGTTTCACAAAGCTGCTGAGAAACTGTTACTGAGGGATGGACAGAAGTCTCGAGCTAAGAGTAAAGATAGGGTTGATCTTGTTGCTGTGAATGATGTCGACACGCTTACTAACTGTGCACACAGTGATGGGAGGCTGATGGGAGGGCAGGGCTGGGTGGGTTACTTTTAAAATGTATTTCACTACAGATTACAAAATACATATTAAACGTATTTCGTTACATTACTCAAGTTTAGTAACTTCATCTAAATACTTTAGAATACTTTGGAATACTAATAAGTGTGGAACAAACACAAAAAAGGTCATTGCGAGTTTTTATCTCACAATTCTGACTTTTTCCCTCAGAATTGCGTGATATAAAGTTGCAATTGTGAGTTATAAAGTCAGATTTATGAGATATAAACTCTCAAACTAAACTCACAATTGCAAGAAAAAAAGTTTTGCAAGTAGTGCAAGTTTAAATCTCCTAATTCTGACTTCACAACTTGCAGTTGTGAGTTTAAATCACGCAATTCTGAGAAAAAGAAGTCAGAATTGTGAAATGCAAACAAATTGTGAGAAAAAGTTGCAGTGACGAGTGAATTATAAAACGACTCACAAAACCATGATCATCAGGTCATGACAGGACAGTTCAGTTGACCGTTCAGCAATATTTTTTATAAATTCAGTCATTTTGTCTTGTTCAGGACAGAACTAAATAAAAACAACAGAATTTTTATGATCCTCTTAAAAGTATTAAAATGTTGATGAAACTTAACTCCTCTTTTTCAGACGGTCAGAGTCAGAGAATCACCAATCGCTGTTTAAATGACATTAAAACTCCAAAGTAATCACTTTGGTAATCTAAAACACTTTTCAGATGTAACTGTAATCTGATTACCACCCATTTAAAATGTAACCGTAATGAAATACAGTCACTCAAATTTTGTATTTTAAATACGTAACTAAGTTACTTGTATTTCGTTACTCCCCGACCCTGTGGGGGAGGAGTCTCAATATTGTATAATGATGTATATCATGTTGCCATATTCAAATAAAGGTTTTAAAATACAAATGTTGACATAGTCATAGTTCGGGAGGAGAGCGTTCAAACGGCCGACTCGCCTATAGTTCCCTCGACAGTTTTCTGCATCCCTCATCCTCACGCTCGGCTGGGAATACGGAGGAGAACTCTGGGTTTGGGCTAAATTCCAAGCTTGGAATCATAGACAGCACGCTAAATATGCTTATTATTATTATTTTTTATTATTATTTATTATAAATGTATTATTTTTTTCTAATAGATAAATCAAAATATGTATTGCATTTATGAAGAAAAGGCTCTATCGCTATTGCCAAAAGAGTGTTCAGTGTCTTTGGGCGGATTGGCAGCAACGGCCATTCGGATCGTTTGTGATTTGGTCTAAGTGATTTAGGAGTCCTCTTGACTACTCCTAATGTTTCACAGATTTAAGAGCTAGTTTTAGCAGTAAAATGCTTTGTGAAATACTCTAAGAGCAAAAATTTAGGAGTCCTAAAATTATGACTGACACGTCCATTATTTTTAAGAGTTTCTCCTAAATCGGCAAGATAGGAGCTACTTTTAAGCCTTAAGATGTTTTGTGAGCACGGCCCCTGATCTTTAACTAAAGCTCGTGTTTTTATTGAACTCACTGTCTAAATGTTGTTCATAAATGTACGTAATTGGTGTGAAAACAATATGCAATGATCCCACAAACACGCTGTCACAATCGTGTCTTTGTTTATCCGTTTATCCTGTTCCCTGGTCCTGTCATTGTCACATGTGTCCCTTGTTTTGATTTCTGTTCTGTCTTCTGACCGATGTTTCTTGATTATTCCAGTCCCGTCATTTGTCACACGTTCCTTGTTTTCAGTTTAGTTCTGTCATCAGTCATGTGTTCTTTGTTTCCATCAGTCCCGTCAAATTGTCACATGGTCTTTGTTTTGGTTTCGTCATCATCATTATTAGTTTATTATCTTCAGCTAATCTTCGTTAATCAGTTACGTCTATCACCTGTGCCCCACCAATTATTCCTCTTGTGTTCATCTGTATAAATTCCCTCTGTGTCAGTCCTGTCCTTGTTCTTCGTTAAAGTTACATGCTCGTGTCGTCTGTCTTCTGATCCTGTCCTGTTTAATAAATTACTTAAAATTGAATCTGTCCTCAGGCAGTACTATTTTTAATGTTTTTAAAGGAAGTTTCTTATGCTCATCACGCCTGCATTTATTTCATCAAAAATACAGAACAGTGAAAAATAATGGTTTTATATTTAAATATACTTTAAAATACAGTGATCAAAGCTGGATTTCCAGCATCATTACTCCAGTCTTCAGTGTCACATGATCATTCAGAAATCATTCTGATATGCTTTCTAATAAATGGCTAATTTTGTTATTTATTATCAGTGTTTGAAACAGTTGTGCTTATATATTTTTTTATTTAATATTTTTATTTTTATAATCAGTGATTTTTTTCAAGATTCTTTGATGAATAAAAAGTTAAACAGAACAACATTTATTTAAAATAATTTTTTTTTGTAACATTATACACTACTGTTCAAAAAGTTTGGGGTCAGTGATGTTTTCTTGCCTTTTTTTGAAAGAAATTATTTTTATTCAGCAAGGATGTGTTAAATTGATAGAAAGTGATCGTAAAGATTTATATTGTTAAAAAACAGATTTCTATTTCAGATAAATGTTATTTTTAACTTTTTATTCATCAATCAATCCTAAAAAAGTATCACAGGTTCAAAAAAAAAAGGTAGCACATCTATGATAATAAATCATCATATCAGAGTGATTTCTGAAGGATCATGTGACGCTGAAGACTGGAGTAATGATGCTGAAAATTCAGCTTTGAGCACAGGAATAAATTACATTTTAAAGTATATTAAAATAGAAAACAGTTCTTGTAAATTGTAATAATATTTCACAATATTACTGTTTTTTCTGTATTTTTGCAGCCTTGATGAGCAGAAGAGACTCTATGAAAAACATTTTAAAAGATGATCCTACAAACAAGTGTTATTATCTTTATGCAAAACATATTTTTTTTCTCTTTTGATTTGAAATATCACCCCAACATTTCTTTCTGAGATTCACCTTTGTAATATGAAATCGAAGTAAATGTGTATCGCCTTAATAACAACACTTGATATGATCTTCATAACTCATAACAATGAAACTAAATTATAGTCCATATGACAATCAAACTCACCTTCGGACTATTCTCTGGATTGGTCGCCCTTTTCCCTGAAGGTGAAACATTGTACGCTCCCGGCCCCGGCACATCTGACACCACGTCATCAAACCGCCTGGAACGATTCTGAAGACTGTTTCCTCCCGAAATATGATTCTGCAATATTCCAGTCATCAGGGTTGGGGAGTAACGAAATACAAGTAACTTAGTTACGTATTTAAAATACAAAATGTGAGTAACTGTATTTCATTACAGTTACATTTTAAATGGGTGGTAATCAGATTACAGTTACAATAACTTGCAATACTGACTTTTTTTCTTGCAATTGTGAATTTAGTATGTGAGTTTATATCTCATAATTCTGACTTTTCTCAATATTGTCAGTTTATATCTCATAATTTGAACTTTTCTCAATATTGTGAGTTTATATCTCATAATTCTGACTTTATAAGTCGCAATTGCAACTTTATATCACGCAATTCTGAGGGAAAAAGTCAGAATTGTGAGATAAAAACCTGCAATGACCTTTTTTGTGTTTGTTCCACACTTTTTAGTATTCCAAAGTATTCTAAAGTATTTAGATGAAGTTACTAAACTTGAGTAATGCAACGAAATACGTTACAAATGACTTTTTAAAGCATGTATTTTGTAATCTGTAGTGAAATACATTTTAAAAGTAACCCACCCAGCCCTGCCAGTTATTTTGCACTCGTCACTGACATGTTAACTGATTGCACAGTGATGTTAAAACCATAACGTACCCTGGTAATGTCACTGTTATACTGTCCTGGTCCAGGAGAGAGCAGCCCAACGGCCGACCCCAGGAACCCAGACTCTCTACTGGACAGCGAGAGGAAGGGGGCATACGAAGCTGCAGAAATACATCAAATATTATTAGTATTAATACAAATCCAATAGCTTAGGAGGCTGATCAACTATTGAAACTGAGGTTCAAATAATAACTAAAAAGGTCATATTTTACAGTGTCATTGTTACATGTATTTACTGTAGTAATAACTAGAAATTATGCATTATTACATGCAATTAACCCTAAACCAAACCTTTATCCTAACCCTATAGTAAGTACATGTAGTTAATTGTCTTAAATGTATAATTACACTGTAATACTGACACCTTAAAAACTTTTATTTATTCTCCACTCTAGATGTTAAGAAAACTATACTCTGGCACTTTAAATCAAACAATATACTGGTCTGAACAGCAACCCAAGAAAACTATACAGAGAAAATGTTTGTTGGCAAGAGGCGACGTCTGCAGACAAGCATTATGTAGTACATAATACATTAATAAGTAATAATAAGTAATATTCTAATTTTCTGAGATCCTGAATTTGGGATTTCCGTTAGCTGTCAGTTATAATCATCAAATATAAAAGAAATAACATTTGGAATATATCAGTCTGTGTGTAATGAATGAATATAATATACAAGTTTCTCTTTTTGAATGGAATTGGAGATTGTAAATGTACTTTTGAATGTACCTTATGAAAATTAAACCATGGTTTTATTCAAGCGAAAGTGCAGTAACTATGTTTTGTTCTTATTAACATTTGTATAAACAGAGTTTTACCTCAAATACCGTGGTTAAGCTATGGT
The DNA here is from genome assembly GCA_037194245.1 of Opsariichthys bidens. Lineage (NCBI taxonomy): Eukaryota > Metazoa > Chordata > Actinopteri > Cypriniformes > Xenocyprididae > Opsariichthys > Opsariichthys bidens. The sequence continues at coordinate 27,410,398 of CM074283.1, forward strand.
TAGTGTATGGAAATCATGGTTTAGCTACAATATCAATAGTTTTGGGGTTTTATTTGTACAAGTTTGGGGCTAGCTGGATAAACTTAGCCACTGGGTTAACACTAGTTTGACTGGCCGTTAACCAAAGGGTTAATTTCCATCTCACTTTTCCAAACTTTTTCGATCTACTTTTTTGTGTAAGTGTCTTTAAGACGTTTTTAGATGACAAACTTCCAAGACTAGACGGTCTTAGGCTTTAAAAATGACTCTTTCATGTTAAAATGAAACTTACAGCTTTTTCTGTTCAGAGACCTGCTGATATTGTAAGATCCGGGTCCGATTTCAGATGTGGTGCCGCTTAATGTCAAATGTGTGAACCTGGGAGCTCGATCATACATGTTGATTAATTACTTATATTGTACAATGATGATGTTTAATTAATCATGTTACATCGTGAGAGCGGTGAAGCGTTTCAGTCAGTCACTGAAGCGCGTCCCCGCGTTGCCTGGACGCCAATTACGAATACTTCGAGGTTCATGAATATTAATTAGGTAAACGTCTGCCAGTGACTTAAAGGGACAGTTCATAAAAAAAAAAAAATAAATAAATTAAAAAAAATAATCTGTCATCATTTATTCACCCTCAAGTAGTTCCAAACCTGTGAACATTTCTTTGTTCTGTTGTACACAAAGGGAAATATTTGGTTACTTCCAAATATCTTCAGGTATACAAAGGAAGATATTTCTGGAACAACTTCAGGGTGAATAAATGATGAGAGAATTTTCATCTTTGGTTGAACTATCGCTTTAATCTTCCTAATATTAATTAGTCAATCTGTCGCCGGGACACTGTAACGCGGAAAGACAGCAGTTCATTTTTAGAACAATAATACTAAACAATGTCAAACACTAAAATAATAACACTGATATATATATATATATTCTATATATATTTTATTCTATTTTATATATATATATATATATATATATATATATATATATATATATATATATATATATATATATATATATATATATATATATATATATATAGGTCGATAAATAGTAATAAATATAGAATATATTATATATATACATATAAATATAAAATATAATAGAATATATGTAGAAAAAATATATAGAATATAAAATAAATATAAATATATAGAATATATATTTATATTTATTAAAATATAAAATATTTTATATTTAAAATATATATAATATAAAATATTCTAAAATAAATAGAATATAAATAAAATAGTAATAAATATTTGTCACACAATAAAAAGGCTAAATAGGTCGATATATATATATATATATATATATATATATATATATATATATATATATATATATATATATATATATATATCGACCTATTTAGCCTTTTTATTGTGTGACAAATACTCACATTTACATGTGTTCATTTACAAGTAATTTTTATCCAAAGCGACCAACAAATGAGGAGAAATAGAAGCAATTAATAAGTAAAGGCGCCAAAAATATTATCAGCGTCACAATATTGAATCTCAATGGGGAAAAAAATCATAATAGAAAAAGTTTAAACGAGAGTGAAATTACAAAAAATATAGAAAATCTTTTTTTTTATTTTTATTAAGTGCTGTTAATTAATGGTTAGAGTTCCTATGAGGTGCTTAAAAAAAAAAATAGAAATTAAATGTTTTGGCTGCTAAAAAGAAAACAGTTTCGCCGTTCATCCGCGCCGGCATTTGGCGCTGTGCGCACAGATCAGCTGTTCACTAACCTGTGCGAGGATCCCCGAAGAACCGTAAATGGATACAGCTACGGCTGGAAGTGAAGCAAAACCTCAGGATAAATAACAGTAAATTAAATTAAATTGTGTTTTATTGTCACCTCCCCCTACCCCAACCCTAAACCTACCCCTTACAACACTGCAAATACAGTTATTAAATGAAATAAATCAATATGAAATGCCCAGTGGCCGTAGCTGTCTCCCTTCTAGTCTTGACCAGATTCAGGCTGCTTCCAAAATCGTAAACTGTCGGTTACTTTCTTAACGAGCACTTATATAGTACGTACTATATAGCCTGAAAGCGTGATGTTTACTTTATCACAAGCGCAACAGGATTAATTCATCTGGAAATATCTTGATGTTGTTGAAACTTGCTAATTTTGTGGTCTTGTTGAAGAAACAACATTTATGCATTTATGATTTATGCCCCTACTAATGTGACCAATAGTTTTATAATTTAAATACTTTTTTTTTATTACGATTTATTTTTGATTAATTTCTTTATTTTATATGCAAATATTTCATCCACATGCAAAAGTGGCTTAAATCTCCTTCATGTTTTCCTCTTTTTCTTTAATTTAAGTCTCGTTGCATCCCTAACGCTTATAAATAACAAAAAAATGCATTTTTTTTATACATCATGATGAATTTTTTTTAAAGATATTTAACCTTTTCATTGTCCTCTCTCTCTCTCTCTCTCTCTCTCTCTCTCTCTCTCTCTCTCTATATATATATATATATATATATATAAAACAACAGCTTGAATATCATGGGGTTGAACAACATAGTATATTAATAATATATACTAATATATACATAACATACATAATATATATATATATATATATATATATATATATATATATATATATATATATATATATATATATAATATTATATATATATATATATATAATATTATATATATATATATATATATATATATATATATATATATATATATATATATATATATATATATATATATATATATATATATTCGGATTTATAACTATATATTCAAGATTTACATTTATATATTATATATTATATATATATATATATATATATATATATATATATAATATATATATATATATATATATATATATATATATATATTATATATATATATAAAAATGTAAATCTTGAATATATAGTTATAAATCCAAATATATATATAATATAATATATATATATATAATATATAAATGTAAATCTTGAATATATAGTTATAAATCCGAATATATATATATATATATATATGTAAATCCTGAATATATAAATGTAAATCTTGAATATATAGTTATAAATTCAAATATATATATATATATATATATATATATATATATATATATATATATATATATATATATATATATATATATATATTAGCTATTGTTTCAGCGGTGAGGTTTGCCACTAGAGTGCAGTAATCAATCACCACAGATCCTTCCCATTCTTTTCCTCTTAAACCACAAAAGATGTTACCTTCATCCAGAAATCAAGTGGGAAAAAATAAAATTGTAGACCAAGACAACACTGTGTTCACTGCATTTAATGGCTGTACAGAAGAATCAGCCTTTTAGCTGATAAACCGCAATGTACCACGATGGCAAACAAGAAATAATTTAGCAACATATTATTTACATGGCAACACAACAAGAGTTAATTCACAGTCATAACGTACATGCAGCGCACCTGTACATGTGTCTGTGTGTTCATGAGAGCGGACGATACAGAAATAAAAAGTTTAATTCATACACAGAAAGGCAAAACCGACGCTAGATAAATAATACTCGCAACAAACAACTAGTATTCACCATCAAGAGTCAGTTTGCTGTGTGCAGAGATGTTATTAAACTCAGAAGACTGCTTTAAATAAATCTGACAATTAACTGTAAAAAGTTTGTACCAAAAGGAAAATTTTGCTATTATTTACTCACTCTCATGGCGTTCCAAACCTGTATGTTTTATACAAAGAGAACAAAATGAGACATTTTTGCACAGCTCTTTCCATGTTTCAGGTCATTGTGATTCACTATCAAGCTCCAAAAAAGTACAGTAGTCTCATAGAATCATACACTAGAAGTACAAGTACATACAAAATCTTTACACTTTCATTTACAGTGCCGTAGTTACATTGTAATTACTCAAATACGTACTGAGTACTATTAATTATCTACATGTACTTACTATAGAGTTAGTCAGGGTTTTGTTTAGGGTTAGTTACTTGTAATTATGCATAATTTACCGTTGCTACGGTAACACTTTGCTATAAGGTTCATTAGTTCAACATTAATGTATGAACTAACTATAAGCGATACATTTGTTGCTGTATTTACTAATCTTCGTTAACGTTAGTTAATGAAAATACAGTTGCTCATGTTAGATCACAGTGCATTAACTAATGATAACACGATTTTAATAATCTATTAGTAATCATTGAAATTAACATAAAGATGAATAAATGCTGTGTAAGTGTTAACTAAAGAACTTTATTTGTGAAGTGTTATTACTATAGTAAGTACATGTAACTATGTCACTGTAAAATAAAGTGTTACTCTAAAATACTCATACATGAAATTTATTCTATACACTGACAATTAGACCCCCAAAAATGTCCTTTTTTGTAATAAATCAGCGTAGTGGAGTGAACAACATGAGGAGTGAATAATGACAGAATTTTCCTTCTAAACTAGCTGATATGATGTTGTGTTGTGGATTGTGTTTCTCGACAGACGTGCTGCACCTCTATAAGAGTTCAACTTCATTCAAACATGCTAATAAAACACACACTCACACACACATACACACACACACTTCATGACAATCATCAGTACCGCACAGAATGAAATATGAGAAATAAACATACAGGCAACTGTAACCCCTCCACCCAGGTCCTGCTCGCCCCGCTTTGTGCGGGCTTCGAACCCGGGTCTCTGGCATGGGACGCGGACACTCTAACAAGGAGGCTGACCTCTATAGTCAGTCGCTAGAGTATTTAAGCCGTTACACGACTACATTATTAACCAGTGCTGTTCTTTAACTCCATCTGAATTGATCTCAAATCAATGCTAAACGCTAAACCAAGATCTCCTGACATCGTTGGCTGGCGTCAGATGATTCACGGTCACTAAACTGATATAATCAGGCATAAAAGAATCAAAAATCGAACCTCTCTTCAGTTAATTACTGCATGTATTCATTCATTGACAAATCTCACCTAAACGTGTCCAGGTCACATTTCACGCCAGAACTCATAAAGAATTATGGGTAACACTTTACAATAAGGTTCATTAGTTAAACATTTGTTACCGTATTCACTAATCTTCATTAACGTTAGTTAATGAAAATACAGTTGTTCATCGTTCACAGTGCATTAACTAATGTTAACACGATTTTAATAATGTATAAGTAAATGTTGAAATGAACATTAATAAAGATTAATAAATGCTTGTTAGTTCATTTTAACTAATGAACTTTACTGTAAAGTGTTACCGAATTATGTTTTGCCTAAAGAATCCATTTTCATGACACTTATTTAAGCACAACTTAATTGCATTACAGTACAAAAAACATTTAATAATTTAAACAAAATCACTAAGCATAAATTAAAGGCAGTATCATAAATATGACCATGATGTATAAATACTTCAATTTAAATAATATATCAGTGTTTTTTCCCCTACAGTAATGAGAATTTGGGGGTTAAACGTCATGAAAATTATGCAAAATATCTTTCTATTAATTTTGGGGTGAGATACGAGGTGGACATGTTTGTGAAGGCTTTTGTGAGATTCACCCAGTGAGTGAACGCAAGCGCTTAGGATTTCAACGATAATGTACGTGATCTCGCGATTCAAAAGAAGCAGTTCTTGTATTTGTGAGATGAGCTAGATGGAAAATAAGTGTCATCCTCTTGTGTTTTTGACTGATCGTGATGTAAAATCATTTCGTGTTGTTGCAAGAAAGAAAAATAAACGCGACAAACACAAACTTTAAGTTGTGAGTTGTGAGCAAAATCTTCTTAAAATCAGGCAAAACTTTAATTTGACAGAAAAGTCACAAGAATTTGTTAATACTTAAAGCCCAAAACTAGCTTTTACCAGTATAAAATGGCGAAAACTGAAACTGGATTCAGAATCCCTGATGTAAACAAATCACACTCACAAATATCTTTCAAACGGATCTGTCATTTTCACATCATAACGTTAGCCAAAAATAAAAATCACTGTGCTAAAGAGAGATCTTGGCAACCATGATGTGTCTGTAACTAAACCATGAACCAGTGTGAGTCATCAGTCTTCAGCTTGAGGAGTTGTGCCGATCCACGTGTGTTTTGTTTCTTACGGCTCTTTGTGGGAGCAAACGCCTGTTAGTTTGGCTTTTTAGTCTCAGAGTAGAGATCATTTCCAACGGGGACACTTCAAGACGGGTGGCACGGTTTTCTCTTCCTCTCTAAAACCCATTTATATCAGCACAACAACGCTCATCTCAAGCTTCTGTGTTTAATCTAATTTCCAAAATGTACCGGCTCAAGTAACAAGCTTACTGAAGTGGCCACGGCAACACCTCGGGATCTTCATTTAGGGGGGAAATTTACCTCCTTTCCGACCACATCCTTTACCAGAACTTAGTGCGCAAACCTCCCCGTCCAGGTCTGTAACAAACATCTTGATCTTAGATGTGGGCGTCAGGGCTCTCGGAGGGCCGGTGGAACAGATAGAGTCTTTTGGCCCAGTTTTTTTTTTTTTTTGCTCTTTCTTCATCCTTTTGTCGAACCGAACGTGTTCTTCTCAATCTCTGCGGGCCTTTGGCACATTATAAACATCTTCAGGCGAGAGCTACGCGAGTTTACTCAAAGGACATGAGATTTGCTGGTATCTAAAAGAGCGGAAAGAGCAATTATGACATTATGCAATTATAATGCTGAGATTATAGATTATGGCTGGACAGTATGATGACGGACTTATGAGAAATGTCACGACTTGCTGCTGCATTACTAGAGAATGCTTTAAATCGGAATTTAGAGTCTTAAAAGTGTGTGTGTGTGTGTATTTATATAAAAATATTAAAAAAAAATACAATTAATATATTTTAATTAATATTCAATATTATGTATTATAATTATTTAGTATATATTAAAAACATTAAATTAATCATAAACATTATAAATGATAAAACTATGAAAAATGTATTTTTGTATTTAAGTTTGACTTACTTTTGTTATTAATCACTTGAATTTTCATAATTTTTTCTTTTGTTTTATTTCTTCTCTTTTTTTCCTCTATATAAAAATATTTTATAATTTATATTCTATAATTTAATAATAATAAAATATATATAATTACTCAATGTTATTCAATATTATATATCATATAATTGATTATATATATATATATATATATATATATATATATATATACACACACACAAAAAAAATTAAAATTAATATTTAATATTAGTAATATTACTATTATAATATTATTAAATAATACATTTATATTATAAAATAAAAAATAATATTACACATTTTTATTTGAACTTTTTGGATTAATACCAGACTTTATTTAGTTATTAAATATAACAAAATGTGTCCATCACATAATTTTTTTTACGTGTGAACTTCCATCAAAAATAACTATATTGCAATATTACTGTGATATAAAATTACTATATCATGACCATTTTGGTCTTACCGTCCAGTCCTTCATTGCTAGCGTGTAAATATTTCTGGATACCTGAGGTCGTCTTCTCCGACACGCCTCCTCCAGGCGTTTGTGCCATATGATCGCAGAGAACCGATCTCCGGTCTGAAACTTGTAAACATTCCCTAAGAAACAGAGATTCTGCTCAAGTTATGTGTGTCATTTTGTGACGAGCGACATATAAAACTAGAGTTTACCTTTGTCAGGATCGTTGAGCTGGAAGATGTTGGGTTGGGCCGGATCATCCGGCAGAACCACCATCCATCCCAGAACCGACACTTTCTTACACGGTGCCGACTTGTACTGTGGTGTGGAGTAAGATTTCACCAAATGTTATTTTCATCTAGAATGCAGTTTTTTCCATTTCAAATGACTATTTTTGTCTTCTTAAAAGAATCACATAAATTTGACACATTTATGTCTGTATTTTTCAAATATGGAATTGCTCTGATTTTTTTTTAAGCATGTATCATGGAACGACCCACATGCCAAAGCACTCACATGTTTCCTTTCCGTGGCTCGCAGGGCTTTGGATCTGTAGAATATCAATGTAGAACCAGACAGTGAGATCCAATACCTCGTCCATGAAGCAAGCTAAAAAAAAATGATAAAATAAAACATTACACATCATCCACATATATGCTTTAAAGCTCCCAAAGTTTTTTTTTTCAAAGCAATGCCAAAGAAGAACCATTTTTGGTTCCAACGAACCTTCCAGTGAGTCATTTTTTCTTAGAGTGAAGAACATTTTAACAACCTAAAGTACATTTTCCACTATAAAGATCCTTTTGTGCAACAAAGAGGTTCTATGGATGTCAACGTTTCTTCGTGGAACCATCAATGCCAATAAAGAACCATTATTTCTACTGTTTGGGATCACTATGACTTTTTTTTTTTTTTTTTTTTTAAATAAAAAATAAATAAATTGATACTTATATTAAGAAAGAATGCACTGATTCATTCAAATATGAGAGTTATGACTATTATTTTACAAAAGATTTCAATTTCAAATAAATGCTGTTCTTGTGTAGAAATAATTCATTTCTATTCATATGCTGAAAAAACGCATTGCGGATTCCACAAAAATATGAAGCAGCACATGTTTTCAACATGATAATAATCAGAAATGTGTCTTAAGCAGCAAATCGTCATATTATATATCATATATCGATTTCTGAAGGATCATGTGACACTGAAGACTGGAGAAATGATGATGAAAATTTAGCTTTGATCACAGGAATAAATTACATTTTACAATATATTCACTTATAAAATAGTTATTTTAAATTTTAATAATATTTCACAATATTACTGTATTGGTGAGCACAAGAGACTTTTCAAAAATCATTCAAATTATTGCAGAGCCCAATGATGCGAACTGAACAGTTCATAACAGCACAGAGCTGGGGGACAATAAAAACATGCCTGGATTATTTTATATCAAAAGAAACCTTTTGGATATGTATCTTTTCTAGATTCGTTGTATCCAAGAGTTGATGCAGGAATAGATTATGACACGTTCACTTTTTTCTGGTCACTAGATGGAGTGGTTGAGTCAAATATTCAGGCCATTCAAAGCCACAGACACACACCTGTTGGTAATTGTGAACGTTTTCTTAAAGTTGTTTCTTCAAGATGTTCTTTGGGCACTGAAACATCGCACTCTCTTTAACCACAAAGCTGAAACTAAAAAACTTTTGCTGCATCCTTTTTCTTTGTAAAGTATTTTGTCAAATCTGTTTGTATTTCAGTCTATAGAAGCATGTGATCTGCATCATTTCAAATCAAATGCAGTAATATCATTATATACAAAATACTGGCAAATGCTGAAAAATATTTAAAGTTATGTGACTTTATTTGGTCCTCTAGTGCAGAGGTCCCCAAAGCCCGGGCCGCGGACCGGTACGTGGGTCATTTGGTACCGGGCCGCACAGAAAGAATAAATAACTTATTTAAAAAAAAAAAAAAAAACTCACTTACCATATTTCCCTGACTATAAGCCCAAACTTTTTCCCCCGCTTTGAACCTTGCGGCTTAAACAAAGACGCGGCTAAAATATGGATTTTTCCCGCTTTCAAATTTTTTTCATTCAAAAAAACATTGTGATGCGCTCAGTTTTTTGGCGGCATGTTTACGGTTTAGGTTAAACCGAGCGCGCTCAAACTTCCCATCATTCTGATTACGGTAGTCATTTTGTCACCCTCATCATGACGAAGACACGGAGAAATGCATATGATGCATATCGCGTCTTTAGTGCGCGCATATTCATTATTTCCTATGTAGGCGCGCGGCAAGCGCGCGCAAAAGACGCAATATGCGAACGGCCCCTTAGTTGTCTTTTTGCGCCGAGTCAATTCCTCACGCTGCTGTTTCCAGCGTCTTATCATCGACTCATTAAGCTATATTTCCTTTTCCAACAGCCAGATCAACTCGAGAGCAGCATCATATGCATTTCTCCGTGTCTTTGTCATGATGAGGGTGACAAAATGACTACCGTAATCAGAATGACGGGAAGTTTGAGCGCGCTCCATTTAATCTAAACAGTAAACATGCCGCCAAAAAACTGAGCGCATCAAAGAATGTGAACGAACATTCGCGGCGTTGAGATGTTTCAACTGTGCAGATCCGATGTGCCAAATGTGCTAAATGTTTTATTACATGTACTTTCACTTTCTGTTTTTGATTAAAGGTTCATTTGTGGCTTCAAGCAAGCATATAGCCTGCCTTTCTTTCCTTTATTTATGGATCTAAGACGCAAACATGCACGGACAAATGATGAAAGCATGCAGCTTCACGGGAAATCCGTCCCGGCAACATATTTATTACAGGCTTAGTGGTTTCGGGTAAGGCAAAAACAGTTTGTAAGAGGGTTTTATGAAGTACTTGCTCACTTAAAGGAGACCTATAATGCGCCTTTCACAAGATGTAATATCAGTCTGTGGTGTCTCTAGAATGCGTTTGAAGTTTCAGCTCAAAATCCTCCACAGATCATTTATTACAGCTTGTCAAATTTGCCCCTATGTGGGCGTGAGCAAAAACACGCCGTTTTGTGTGTGTCCCTTTAAATGCAAATGAGCTGCTGCTCCCGGCCCCCTTTCCAGAAGAGGGCGGAGCTTTAACTGCTCAACAACAACAACAAAGCTGGAGAATCTCACGCAGCCAAAATGAGGATTGTGTTCATCCTTACATTGTTCAAACCGGAGTCGACACTGATGGAGAGACTCAGGAAGAAGTTACAACTATTAGATGTTTCTGAACGGTTAGTGGATAAATTTATGTTGATTTTACTGATCGAATATCATGTTAATCTTTTGTGCAAATCCAGCAGCCTCATTTGTGAAGAAGTCCGGCGTGAAATGATTCGCTCAAATCTTTACAGACTTTCTTTGGCACATTTCCTTCATAAATTAAACTCAACCACGGTGTCCTCAGTGGCAGAGAGTCTAATCTTATGTTCGTTGGTACATCCAATAACAACATTTGTGATGTTTTTTAGTGTAGACATTGTATATCTCCAGCTGCTACAGCGAGGAAACAGAAATGGCGGACTCTCAGGGCGGTATCTACGCTAATAGCGCAGATCATCACCGGTCATGCTCTTACCTAAGAGAAGAGGGAAATCTGGAACCGTGCGTTTGGAGAAACTGCTTATGATTTATGGGGATCATAAAAAGAGTAGTGGGTGGATTTTTACCATTATATCTGAGTTCAATTTTGCATTATAGGTCCCCTTTAAATTTTGTTACTTTATATTGTTATGCAGTCGAGTTTTTGTTCACCTTAGGCTTCCTGCCCTCCTTCAGCAGGGTTTTCCTCTTCAACGGCCCCTCCATCGCGACGCCACCCGCCTCTCCGTGACTCAGACTGGGCTCGGCTACTGACGGACTGCACAGTGGGAAATCACATTAGCTGAACACCTTTAAGACAACAACCGACCCGTGTGTGTGTGTGTGTGTGTGTGTGTGTGTGTGTGACTATAGAGCCTGGAGTGTTCGGTGGACATATGGTGAATGTTGCTTCTCTAACCATGTAATGGGCCCTAAGAGAGCAGAAGTTACAGTTCACATCTGATCTGAGGATGTGATGGAGTAAAGATGAGCCACGTGAGAGTGTAAAAAGGACAGAAAGGTTCCCCTCTACCGGGAAAACACCCGACTCAAAAGATATCGGCTCTGTTTCAAAACCTAGTGAGCTGCCTACACAGGAAGCCTTTTAAGTTAAGGAATCATATGCACACTTCTAAAAAGGTAAACAGCATAAATATGCAGCCTCCTAAGGACTCTGGATGAAATCATTTAACAACAACAAAAAAGAAGGAAAAATTAGGTTATTTTATCAAATATTTGACTTTAAATATTAAAAATACACTAGCCATTTCTGCACCATCTCAAACTACTGACACAGAAGCGGTCAAAAGTGATGTCCAGCTTATGAAAATGGACATCTTATGAATGTAAAAAGTATATTCAAGTGTTGTATTTGTGATAATGCGATGAAACACGCTAAATTGCACCGGCATTATAATAATAATGATACGATAATAATAATTACGAAATATAAATAACTGATTATGTTGTAGTCAATATATGCTTTTTCATGTGATTTTTCTGCATTTTTCTTTTTTGCCACATACATTCCTTAACCAAGTCTAATGTTTTGTTCTTCCCTCATATTTGGAATATTTACAGTAATGAGATATTTACCTCATATTTTGATTGTTTAATTTAACTTGTAGGGTCATAAAAACAAATATCTCCTTTCTGCCACTACTGTATCAGGATATATTTTACAACAAACTTAAATAGATGTTTTTATACATTATGAACAACTAGAAATCATTTATACGAGTCTCCAGTGTAAATGTATCACACATGCATTTCTTCTAGAATCTTCACTTAAATAAACCATAATCAAAAGGCACTTAAACGTCGCTTTGGATAAAAGTATCTGCTGAATCGGGGCTTTTCAATCTTTTAGATGCCCACATATGATCATCCTAAAATTGAAAAGGCAGTTATATATTTTGTCATCTATAAAGACCTCATTTATATTGTGTAAAATGAATACTATAAATGTGGAAAATATTATTTAGAAAATATTTTGTTTCTCTTGCATCATATTATGTATTTTTCTGGTAACTATAATACTGTACTGATAGATGTGTTACTTATTTAAATGAATTATTATTATTAATTTATTGTAATCTTAACCTTAGTTAATAATTTTTTTTAATTTTATTATTTATATTCATCAAGTTATTTATTTATTTCAATCTTTTATTGTTTATTTATTTAAACCTAATTGCTATTGTTTATTCATTTTATTCAATTTATTTAGTCAGTTTAATCATGTTTTTTTTATTAATTATTTATTTAAACCTAATTGCTATTGTTTACTTATTTTACTAGGTTTATTTATTTAGTAAATTTAATCAAGTTTTTATTAATTATTTATTTAAACCTAATTGCTATTGTTTACTTATTTTACTAGGTTTATTTATTTAGTAAATTTAATAAAGTTTTTATTAATTTATTAAAAACGAATTGTTATTTATTTATTTATTTTACTCAGTTTATTTATTTAGTAAATTTAATCAATTTTCTATTAATTTATTTAAAACTAATTGTTATTTTTTTATTTATTTTATTCAGTTTATTTATTTAGTAAATTTTATCAAGTTTTTATTAATTTATTAAAAACGAATTGCTATTTTTTTATTTATTTTACTCAGTTTATTTATTTAGTAAATTTTATCAAGTTTTTATTAATCATTTATTTAAACCTAATTGCTATTGTTTACTCATTTTACTCAATTTATTTAGTCAGTTTAATCATGTTTTTTTATTAATTATTTATTTAAACCTAATTGTTATTTTATTTATTTTACTCAGTTTATTTATTTAGTAAATTTAATCAAGTTTTTATTAATTTATTAAAAAGTAATTGTTATTTATTTATTTATTTTACTCAGTTTATTTATTTAGTAAATTTAATCAAGTTTTTATGAATCATTTATTTAAACCTAATTGCTATTGTTTACTTATTTTACTAGGTTTATTTATTTAGTACATTTAATCAAGTTTTTATTAATTTATTAAAAACTAATTGTTATTTATTTATTTATTTTACTCAGTTTATTTATTTAGTAAATTTAATCAAGTTTTTATGAATTACTTATTTAAACCTAATTGCTATTGTTTACTTATTTTACTAGGTTTATTTATTTAGTACATTTAATCAAGTTTTTATTAATTTATTAAAAACTAATTGTTATTTATTTATTTATTTTACTCAGTTTATTTATTTAGTAAATTTAATCAAGTTTTTATGAATTATTTATTTAAACCTAATTGCTATTGTTTACTTATTTTACTAGGTTTATTTATTTAGTAAATTTAATCAAGTTTTTATGAATCATTTAAACCTAATTGCTATTTTTTACTTATTTTACTAGGTTTATTTATTTACTAAATGTAATCAAGTTTTTATTAATTTATTAAAAACGATTTGTTATTTATTTATTTATTTATTTTACTCAGTTTATTTATTTAGTAAATTTAATCAAGTTTTTATTAATCATTTATTTAAACCTAATTGCTATTGTTTGTTTAATTATTTAGCTTAATCCAATTTTTTTTTTATAACTTAATTTATTTTTACCTCCTAGCACTGCCTGTGCTCAATGACAAAAGTAAATGTAAACGTGAGCATCTCTATCTGAATGCTGTCCATGTAGAGTGTCACTCCAGTTAGGATGCTGCATCAAAAGGAAGCTGTCTAGATAAACGGAGAAGACAGGCCAGCTCATTAGGTTTCAGAACAGAGCTTTCCTCTTCTATAAATACAGTAACTCTGGTCAATAAACATCCTGAGATGATGACAATCTGGAAAAAGAGAAAACAGATGACAGACATGACAGTCTCTGGTCTAAACCAGAAAGAGAGGGAAAACTGGAATGTTAAAGAAGAGACGCTGCATGCCAAGACAGGTGAACCCGATGCCCCAGAGGAATGGAGAAGGTGACCTTTGACCCAGGTGGACGTTGGTACCTGTGGGCATGGCTGCGGCCTCTGGGGGAGTTGCGAAGAGGGACCCTCCAGTTAGGGCCCAGAGTCGCGTACATGCGGCCCCTGTTTGCACATTCGGCACAATGAGTTTAACGTCAAATTTGAGCCGATACTGCACTCAAAAATATTTAGGCCTATTTGAATTGCATATAAAATTTCCATCCAAATGAATAAACTTAATGTGATGCATAGTTGCCTGTCATACGTAAATGAAACAGGTTAGACTTAGCATCTACGCTAATTTTTGTCTCTCTGCTTATCCCGAGATTTACCAATTAACGTGATTGGCTGGATCCGGGCCGTGTCCGGGACGGAAGGTGGAACCTGTGCCTGTGTGCGGGTGTCGGCGGAGACTGTGTGAACTAGCTCATCCTTTGTGAAGACCTTACCAACTCATCAGCCAGTGGCACATATCCCAACAAACCGTCCCATACCGGCGTGATTAAAAGATCTTAAACTTGATGGAACTGGATTAAATATTTTGACTGTTGCGATTCCAAATGGGTTTAATGATCTGTAACTCTGCCTGAGTATCGGACAAGTGTTCACTGTTGGCCCCCGACTAAGCCTGGTTTCTCCCAAGGTTTTTTTCTCCATTTGTTGGAGTTTTGGTTCCTTGCCGCTGTTGCCTTTGGCTTGCTTGGTTGGGGACACTTGCTTGATAATCAGCAGTGTTTTTGATATGCCTGCATTGGCGCTGTTGTATGCTAACTGAGCTGAGCCGGACGATTATGTCACTGTTTTCTGCAGTGCTGATATACATAAATTAACTAGACTAACAACTATTGATATTTGCAACGGAATGAATCAATAATATATAGAATAAGCTGCACAATGACAGCATTTTCTTTGGGAGCTGCTGTGCAGCCAAAATTATTTGCCAATTATTACTGTAAAGCTGCTTTGCCACAATTTGCATAGTAAAAAGCGCTATATAAATAAAGATGACTTGACTTCTGCACTCAAAAAACGTTCATGTTAACTATTTACATCTATTTTAAAAATGCATGTATTCAAATTGAGTAGAATCAGCCTAAATCTGTGCATTGTTATTCAGTTAAAATGTATGAACACTGTTAAAACATGGCTAGCTGTGGAAGAGCAGATAAATGCAATCATTGATAATAGATACATAAACCTAGTTAGTATGTATTTAAACACATTCAGTTTATTAGTACCATCCCACAAATCTGACATGTTTCACTTATGTATGACTGACAAATATGCATCACATTAAGTGTATTAGTTAAAATTGTGAAGTTCCAATGGATGGAAATTTTATATGCAATTCAAATACATAAATCCTTAATTCAGGTCTCAATATTTTTTTGAGTGTATATACGGAGTCTCACTAACTAATGGAAACTGAATAAAATTCTTGAATCTGTGCAAATGTTAAAAGGATAGTACACCCAACAATTACATTTTCTCATCTTTTACTCATTTTCTCTTTTCCGTGCAATTCAAAAAATGCAGTACAGACAGTGATTACTTGATATATGTAGATATATTGATATCTTGATATATAAGCTTGATGTATACACACACACACACACATATATATATATATATATGTTCCAGCACAAACTTAACACTAATGTAAAATTTGCATGAATCACTATTATGATGATGCTTTCATGGGCTGCATCTGAAATCGCATACTTCTCTATTATATAGTGGGCGAAAAACAGTATGGCAAAAGTAGAACATAACTTTTTAGCAGTCACAAAGTAAATACTTATTCAAAATAAGTACCTACTCAAGAGAGCATACGATTTTGGACGCAGCCATAGTGTTTTAACAGTCCGTCGGTCCCTGTCTGCTTTCTTGCATGCGTGAACATCTGCTAAACATTTCCTTTTGTGTTTCACAGAAGAAAGAAGGTCATATGGGTTTGGAACGGCACGAGGATCAATAAATGACTTTTCATTTTCAGGTGAACTATCCCTTTAAACCTTATCTGTTCTGAGACCAGTTTTTGTTTCGGTTTTAGTTGTGTTTTACTGTATGTATTTCTAAGCATTTTCCTGTGGAATGGACATAAATGGACGTTAAACATTTATAACAGGGACACGACAAATAAAGAACAACAAAAACAGCATAGTTGAAATTCGAATGAACATTGAAATAAAAATCATTGCTTCTAGAAATTTCATTTTTAACCTGCAGTATGAAAAAGCTTCATGGCAGTTGATCATATGAAGGTTTTATGGAACCACTTTACTACAAGGATAAAAAACACCGTGATTAATTTATTTCTCGTTATTAGTTCAAGCATTAAAGGGTTCGTTCAGCCAAAAATGAAAATTCTGTCATTAATTCCTCACCCTCATGTCGTTCTACACCCGTAAGACCTTCGTTCATTTTCAGAACACAAATGAAGATATTTTTGATGCAATCCAAGGTTTCTCGTCACATTAAGGTTGAACCACTGTAGTCACACGGACTATTTTAACAATGTTTTTACTACTTTTCTGGACCTTGAATGTGGTAATTACATTGCTTTCTATGGGAGATTAAAAAAAAATAGATCTCGGATTTCATCAAAAATATCTTCATTTGTGTTCTGAAGATGAATGAAGGTCTTACAGGTTTGGAACAACATGAGGGTGAGGAATAAATGACAGAAATTTCATTTTTTGGGTGAACGAACCCTTCAAACTTTGAACTAATGGGACCTACAGTTAGATTAGCTCTCATTAGTAATCAGATCGCTGGGCCAAGAAAACCTTTCTTTTCCATAATAGTTCAGTTTTACTCTAGAATGATTCCATAATAAAGCTGCGATGTGAGCAGATGAGTCTCACCTCTCGAGCCCCGGGGAAAGATCATCATAGAACGAACTCTGACTGCTGCCTGACAAAGAGAAAGCAAACAAACCTCACTACCATTTCAGACATTTTTTTGAAGAAATAAGGTACAAAAGCAGAACATCATGACCTTACTGGAACATTCAAGTTAAAAGTTGTGGAATAAAGTTGAAACCCTAACTAAAACTAAGGTTAATAGTCGGTCTCTACAGAGATGTACACGTTATTGACCAATCAGCATGTAGGATAAAAAAAATAAAATAAAAAGACGTTACGATGGGAGTACATGGGGTCAGGCATTAAAAAAAACACAAGACTGTATGTGTTGCATGTGACTTGCGTGAGAGAATCACTTACTAATTTTCTATGTGTGAAGATATATTTAGTCTTTCAACTTTGTTGCCATTATGACATTTGCACAATACATACAATTATACCTGAAATCTTTACATTTATTGATTTAGCAGACGCTTTTATCCAAAACAACTTAATTAGGGGTTTCATGCCTTGCTCAAGGTCACCTTAGTCATGGCATCGAAGGTGGAGAGAGTGCTGTTCATTCACAATCCCCACCTTCAATTCCTGCCGGCGTGGGAATCGAACCAGCAACCTTCAGGTTACCAGCCCGAAACACACAGTCCCACTTCAAATATGAGTATTTCGATACTTTACAGATCAAATTATAAAGAGAGTTTTATAGAATAATTCATGCAAGTGCTTTCACATTCATGCTGAGCATGTGTACTTCCAAGTGCATTACTTTAACCCCGGGCCGCAACCACTACAGACACTGAGGAGGACGAGTCCCCCACCAATAATTAGACATGACCAAATTGTCCCACCTAATATTTGATATTAAAAAGTGATAGTCCTCTGCATTTAACAGAGTGCACACAAATTAGGAGCTGAGTAGTGAACACACAGACACTGCAAGCCGTGATACACACCCCTTTATGCTGAGGCGCCCGGGGAGTGATTGGGGTTTGGGTGCCTTGCACCAAGGAATAGAACCAGCAAACCATTAGGCCAAGACTGCCTTTGATATTATTATTATTATCATTATGCACTGCTCTGTTTGTTGTTAGGATGACAAAAAAAAAGATCTGCCTGGTCTGCCTCAGAATGAGTGAGCTGGCCAATCAAATCAAAGAAGGCGGGGCTTACGGTTCACAAAAGACGAGTGCGAATTCCAGTGTGACGTTTTCGTGTGGCAAGTAAGTAGCTAAACAATTAGTATTTGACAATGATTGAAATGTTCAGCGACTGAAAGCAATATCCAGTGACGCAAACTACTCTATATTTTTATGAAATTATGCCATTTTGAAATGAAAACATGCTATTATTTGATTAATATAATTTGATTAATGTACTTCATAACTGAAAGTGACTAGAAACACTTTGTGGTTTTGACATATTAGACATACAAATAAGTGTGAATATATATTTAAAAAAATATTATTTGCAAATATTAAATTGATTATTTAATAAGAGACTTGGAAGTTTTTTTTCCCGTTATTCCCTTAAATTCCTTGTAATATTTTAATTATTGCATGCCTTTTAATAAGAAAAAAAATAACCCAATTTTTCTGCCATAATTTCACAAATGTTTAAGATGCACCAAACCCGGCACATTCCTTTTAAATAAGATGCGTAGTACTTTGGTAAAGTGCAAGAGGTTGTTGTGATACCTATAGAGATGCCGTTGGACACGGATGAGTTGTGTGGATTGATCCGGGCTGGACTCTGGGCCTCTAAGAAGCTGTCGTCCAGCAGGTGACGTGGTTTCTCTGTCGGGAACGTCGCACTTTTACTCTCCACCACTCCGAAATGCCACATCATACTGCAAGAGAGAGAGAGTCAGAAAACTATCGTGAAGCATGAGGTTCAGCAACACGGTCTTCACCAGTGCGAGTAAAACAACTGCTGCATATGTGACGTGAGTCTTCTGCTCACCAAGGCTGCATTTATTTGATCAAAAATGCAGTAAAAACTGTAATATTGTGAAAAAATGTTACAATTTAAAAGAACTGTTTTCTATTGTAATATATTGTAAAATATAATTTATCCCAGTGATGCAAAGCTGCATTTTCAGCATCATTACTCCAGCGTCACAAGATCCTTCAGAAATATATGCTGATTTGCTGCCCAAGAAGCATTTTTCTTCTTCTTCTTCATCATTATCATCAATGTTGGAAACAGTTATGAGGCTTCATTTTTTTTTCAGGCTTCTTTGATGAAGTTCAAAAGAACAGAATTTATTAGAAATAGACTTTTGTCACATTATAAATGTCTTTACTGTCACCCTGAATCAATTTAATACACACATACTGAATAAAAGTATTCATTTCATGCAAATCTAAAAACAGTATGCAAGCCGTGTGTGAGAAGAGACAAAACGCACGCGTTGCCGAGGCTGTGGCTCTTCCTGTGGCGTGAGGGCGGTGGGGTGGGAATATGGACCCCCACGGTGGCATCAGGGCAAGTGGGCCGTCGATTATACCTCACCAAGAGAGACACCTCAGACGGACCTGGAGGACAAGGACAGAAAGAGAAAAGAACAATGAGTTTTGCTCTTCACATGCCTGATGGCTGTCAGCGTCACACTCAGAGAAACATAATGAAAGAAAACACCTGGAGACTCTGTCAGCGCGGCTCTGCTTTAGCAATCAAAGCCACAACATAAATGTTAACATTCTCTGGGCCTCTTGAGGGAGACAGATTCAACGTTGCGATGATTATTCAGTCCTGAGAGAGGAAAACAGAGAGGATCTCCAGAGTAACACCACGGCACGGTGAGTCAGTGATGCTGCTTTCGGTCTCTCCGTTTTCTTCTACTTCGCAATGAAAAGTAGCTGTATAACTTTAGAGGCATTACTGAACCATTGTTATTTTATACACTACTTTAGTATATAGGAATATTTTGAATGAGCTTTTAGGTAACACGTTACAATAAGGTCTCATTTGTTAACAGTAGTTAATGCAACATGAACTAACAATGACCGATATATTTTTTTACAGCATTTATTAACCTTTGTTGTTGTTGGTAGTTAATAAAAATGTTCATATTCGAGTTAGTTCACAGCGCACTAATGTTAACAGATACTAATATGTATTCGTAAATGTTGAGAAACAAAGATTAATAAATGCTGTAGATGTATTGTTTATCGTTAGTTCGTGTTTTCTAATGTATTCATTGTTGACTAATGAAACCGTACGGTGAAGTGTTACTAAGTCATTTGAATTCGTTTTTTAACATTATTTAGATTTATTTATATTTCAGTTTTGTTTTATTATTTTTAATTCTTAAAAAAAATTCTGTCATTTCTTTGTCGAGGAAGCATTTCTTTTTTTCAAGTTTAAGGTTTTCAATTGATTTCTTCCGAATTTCTTAAGGGGGGGGGGGGGGGGGGGGGGGGGGGAATCTCTCCCATATAATTCTGCAATCTATACAGGGAATGTTCTCATTTGGTATACTATATTCAAGGCTGGGTGGGTTACTTTTAAAATGTATTTCACTACAGATTACAAAATCCATGCTTTAAAAAGTCATTTGTAACGTATTTCGTTGCATTACTCAAGTTTAGTAACTTCATCTAAATACTTTAGAATACTAATAAGTGTGGAACAAACACAAAAAAGGTCATTGCACGTTTTATAAAGTCAGAATTATGAGATATAAACTCGCAATATTGAGAAAAGTCTGAATTATGACATTTAACTCACATACCAAATTCACAATTGCAAGAAAAAAAATTAGTATTGCAAGTTTATATCTCCCATTTCTGACTTTATAACTTGCAGTTGTGAGTTTAAATCTCGCAATTCTGAGAAAAAGAAGTCAGAATTGTGAAATGCAAACTCACAATTGTGAGGGAAAAACAAATTGTGAGAAAAAGTTGCCGTGACCTTTTTTACGATTATAAAATGACTCAAACAACTATCACAAAACATGAAAACAGTCGAAAACATGAAACTTAACTCTTTTTCAGACGGTCAGAGTCAGAGAATCACCAATCGCTGTTTAAATGACATTAAAACTCAAAGTAATCACTTTGGTAATCTAAAACACTTTTCAGATGTAACTGTAATCTGATTACCACCCATTTAAAATGTAACTGTAATGAAATACACTTACTCAAATTTTGTATTTTAAATACGTAACTAAGTTACTTGTATTTCGTTACTCGCCAACCCTGACTATAATATTAGAGGTTACAATTAACAATAAAGCTTTTATATTCAACTGCCATTTATTTTCAGATGCAATAATTACACTCAAATAAAAACTGAAATGTTCGTATACAGATGCACTTGTCCTCATGGCAAATTTTAACAGCAAATATCCTCCTCTCTAATGTTTTTTATTATAGTTAACTAATGAACTGTGAACACTGCATAACTTTACACTGCGTCACACTGTTTTATTGACATCTTTCCTCAGTTCAGTTGAAACACGGTTTTCAGTAAGTTGCATCTTCCAACATACCTTCTAATGTTCATGCAAGTTTGATTTTTGTGCTATAACTTAGAAAAGACTCGTGCTCCGTTCTCACGTCACATTTAAGAGTGTCGAAACGCCATTTATTGTTTGAATTTCAAGATAAAATGGACTTTGTTTCTTATCAGAACATAATAAAGCATAAAGCCTGTTTTTTTTTTACTTTAAATGCATTATTGTCGCGTTAACTTGCCCTAAATTCTACATGAGAAATTTTCTTATATATATATATATATTTTTTTTTTTTAATTAATTAATTAATTCATTTAATTTTTGGGGGGAAAACAGTTTAGAAACAATCATTAGTGATGAAAAAGATTTCTCTCTTACCACAGCTCAAAATTAGCAGTATTATACTTGTTCCAAATTACCACTAAATTAAAACTTGACTAATCACCCAGAACAGCCTAGCAACTGCTTAGCAAAATCACAGCACAAACTAAACTAACTAAAGACTAACTAAACTAAACACCACCCCCGAGCAACAAAAATGGTGTCACAACCTCACAGGTTAACATCGCTCACATTTACTGCAAATAATGTGCAAATGCCGGTAATGGTGCAAAAAACATGTGCAGCAGCTTTAAGGTCAGAATACTTCCTTTTATCCATTTAGCAGTTGCTTTTTCCAAAATATAGCAAATAGAGCATGGTTTACATGTTCTCAAATGATTTTTTTTTTTTTTTAAAAGGGAAAGTTCATCCAAAAATGAAAATTCTTGCCCCCATGTTGTTACGAACCTGTATGGCTTTCTTTCAAAATATTTTGTGTTTCACAGAAGAAAGTAAGTCATAGTTTGGAACTGCTTTATAAGTGAGCAGATGTCTGGGTGAACTACTCCTTTAAACTTCATCATCTCATCGCATGAAGCCATCAAAACAGGCGGTCAGAGCGTCTCAGACTCGAGGGCTCATGGCCAAGTTTTCCACCGTGGACGAAAAAGGGAAAGTGGAAACAATGTAAGACAGCATGCTGAGACACTTACACACCATACGACGTATTTAATGGACGGAATTAATGGAGCGACTGGAGCCTTAAACAGTGATCAGCCTCTTCCAGTCCGGGTCAGACGAATACTTCACACCGTGTTTCTAGCATGCAAATACCTAAACGCCACAGTGGGATGTTCAGGAAATGATCTTCACCTGGTTCTTGTTAAAACCTTCACTAATGAGTCTGACTCTAAAAAAGCTGAGTTAATAATGGACAAGCCCCGTGACTGGGTTGTTGTGGCCCAGCGAATGGATTAAGTGTTTGGGTAGTTTTATTTAATTGAACTATTGTTTAAAAATGTATACTATTGCTCGCTTAAAATGAACCCAAAATAGGTTGGAAATAACATTTAGTAATAAGTTTAATAATTATGATTAAACAATAAACAATTATTAAATTGCTTATTAATAAACGTTCACCTTTTGATTATTATTGTGTCTGATTTGTAATTTCCAACCTATTTTGGATTCATTTTAAGCGAGCAATATAACCATATTTAATCAATAGTCGAGTTCAATAAAACTGGCCAGCAGGTTGGGCAAACATTTAACCCAACCGCTGGGTTAAAACAACCCAAACGCCATCCATATTTAACCCAACCTCTGGGTTAAAACAACCCAAACGCCATCCATATTTAACCCAACCTCTGGGTTAAAACAACCCAAACGCCATCCATATTTAACCCAACCTCTGGGTTAAAACAACCCAAACGCCATCCATATTTAACCCAACCTCTGGGATAAAACAACCCAAACGCCATCCATATTTAACCCAACCTCTGGGTTAAAACAACCCAAACGCCATCCATATTTAACCCAACCTCTGGGTTAAAACAACCCAAAAGCCATCCATATTTAACCCAACTTCTGGGTTAAAACAACCCAAACGCCATCCATATTTAACCCAACCTCTGGCATTAAACAACCCAAACGCCATCCATATTTAACCCAACCTCTGGGATAAAACAACCCAAACGCCATCCATATTTAACCCAACCTCTGGCATAAAACAACCCAAACGCCATCCATATTTAACCCGACCTCTGGGTTAAAACAACCCAAACACCTTCCATATTTAACCCAACCTCTGGGATAAAACAACCCAAACGCCATCCATATTTAACCCAACCTCTGGCATAAAACAACCCAAACGCCATCCATATTGAACCCAACCTCTAGATTAAAACAACCCAAAAGTTATCCATATTTAACCCAACCTCTGGGATAAAACAACCCAAACGCCATCCATATTTAACCCGACCTCTGGGTTAAAACAACCCAAACGTCATCCATATTGAACCCAACCTCTAGATTAAAACAACCCAAAAGTCATCCATATTGAACCCAACCTCTGGCTTAAAACAACTCAAACGTCATCCATATTTAACCCGACCTCTGGGTTAAAACAACCCAAACGTCATCCATATTTAACCCGACCTCTGGGTTAAAACAACCCAAACGCCATCCATATTGAACCCAACCTCTAGATTAAAACAACCCAAACGTCATCCATATTTAACCCAACGGTTAAAACAACCCAAACGCCATCCATATTTAACCCAACCACTGGGTTAAAACAACCCAAACGCCATCCATATTTAACCCAACCTCTGGGTTAAAACAACCCAAACACCATCCATATTTAACCCGACCTCTGGGTTAAAACAACCCAAACACCTTCCATATTTAACCCAACCTCTGGGATAAAACAACCCAAACGCCATCCATATTTAACCCAACCTCTGGCATAAAACAACCCAAACGCCATCCATATTTAACCCAACCTCTGGCATAAAACAACCCAAACGCCATCCATATTGAACCCAACCTCTGGCATAAAACAACCCAAACGCCATCCATATTGAACCCAACCTCTGGGTTAAAACAACCCAAACGCCATCCATATTTAACCCGACCTCTGGGTTAAAACAACCCAAACGCCATCCATATTTAACCCGACCTCTGGGTTAAAACAACCCAAACACCTTCCATATTGAACCCAACCTCTGGCATAAAACAACCCAAACACCTTCCATATTGAACCCAACCTCTGGCATAAAACAACCCAAACGCCATCCATATTGAACCCAACCTCTGGCATAAAACAACCCAAACGTCATCCATATTTAACCCAACGGTTAAAACAACCCAAACACCATCCATATTTAACCCGACCTCTGGGTTAAAACAACCCAAACGCCATCCATATTTAACCCGACCTCTGGGTTAAAACAACCCAAACACCTTCCATATTGAACCCAACCTCTGGCATAAAACAACCCAAACACCTTCCATATTGAACCCAACCTCTGGCATAAAACAACCCAAACGCCATCCATATTGAACCCAACCTCTGGCATAAAACAACCCAAACGTCATCCATATTTAACCCAACGGTTAAAACAACCCAAACGCCATCCATATTTAACCCGACCTCTGGGTTAAAACAACCCAAACGCCATCCATATTTAACCCGACCTCTGGGTTAAAACAACCCAAACGCCATCCATATTTAACCCGACCTCTGGGTTAAAACAACCCAAACACCTTCCATATTGAACCCAACCTCTGGCATAAAACAACCCAAACACCTTCCATATTGAACCCAACCTCTGGCATAAAACAACCCAAACGCCATCCATATTGAACCCAACCTCTGGCATAAAACAACCCAAACGTCATCCATATTTAACCCAACGGTTAAAACAACCCAAACGCCATCCATATTTAACCCGACCTCTGGGTTAAAACAACCCAAACACCTTCCATATTTAACCCAACCTCTGGCATAAAACAACCCAAACGCCATCCATATTGAACCCAACCTCTAGATTAAAACAACCCAAACGTCATCCATATTTAACCCAACGGTTAAAACAACCCAAACGCCATCCATATTTAACCCAACCTCTGGGTTTAAAACAACCCAAACGCCATCCATATTTAACCCGACCTCTGGGTTAAAACAACCCAAACACCTTCCATATTGAACCCAACCTCTGGCATAAAACAACCCAAACACCTTCCATATTGAACCCAACCTCTGGCATAAAACAACCCAAACGCCATCCATATTGAACCCAACCTCTGGCATAAAACAACCCAAACGTCATCCATATTTAACCCAACGGTTAAAACAACCCAAACGCCATCCATATTTAACCCGACCTCTGGGTTAAAACAACCCAAACACCTTCCATATTTAACCCAACCTCTGGCATAAAACAACCCAAACGCCATCCATATTGAACCCAACCTCTAGATTAAAACAACCCAAACGTCATCCATATTTAACCCAACGGTTAAAACAACCCAAACGCCATCCATATTTAACCCAACCTCTGGGTTAAAACAACCCAAAAGCCATCCATATTTAACCCAACTTCTGGGTTAAAACAACCCAAACGCCATCCATATTTAACCCAACCTCTGGCATTAAACAACCCAAACGCCATCCATATTTAACCCAACCTCTGGGATAAAACAACCCAAACGCCATCCATATTTAACCCAACCTCTGGCATAAAACAACCCAAACGCCATCCATATTTAACCCGACCTCTGGGTTAAAACAACCCAAACACCTTCCATATTTAACCCAACCTCTGGGATAAAACAACCCAAACACCTTCCATATTTAACCCAACCTCTGGCATAAAACAACCCAAACGCCATCCATATTGAACCCAACCTCTAGATTAAAACAACCCAAAAGTTATCCATATTTAACCCAACCTCTGGGATAAAACAACCCAAACGCCATCCATATTTAACCCGACCTCTGGGTTAAAACAACCCAAACGTCATCCATATTGAACCCAACCTCTAGATTAAAACAACCCAAAAGTCATCCATATTGAACCCAACCTCTGGCTTAAAACAACTCAAACGTCATCCATATTTAACCCGACCTCTGGGTTAAAACAACCCAAACGTCATCCATATTTAACCCGACCTCTGGGTTAAAACAACCCAAACGCCATCCATATTGAACCCAACCTCTAGATTAAAACAACCCAAACGTCATCCATATTTAACCCAACGGTTAAAACAACCCAAACGCCATCCATATTTAACCCAACCACTGGGTTAAAACAACCCAAACGCCATCCATATTTAACCCAACCTCTGGGTTAAAACAACCCAAACACCATCCATATTTAACCCGACCTCTGGGTTAAAACAACCCAAACACCTTCCATATTTAACCCAACCTCTGGGATAAAACAACCCAAACGCCATCCATATTTAACCCAACCTCTGGCATAAAACAACCCAAACGCCATCCATATTTAACCCAACCTCTGGCATAAAACAACCCAAACGCCATCCATATTTAACCCGACCTCTGGGTTAAAACAACCCAAACACCTTCCATATTGAACCCAACCTCTGGCATAAAACAACCCAAACGCCATCCATATTGAACCCAACCTCTGGCATAAAACAACCCAAACGCCATCCATATTGAACCCAACCTCTGGCATAAAACAACCCAAACGTCATCCATATTTAACCCAACGGTTAAAACAACCCAAACGCCATCCATATTTAACCCGACCTCTGGGTTAAAACAACCCAAACACCTTCCATATTTAACCCAACCTCTGGCATAAAACAACCCAAACGCCATCCATATTGAACCCAACCTCTGGGTTAAAACAACCCAAACGCCATCCATATTTAACCCAACCTCTGGGATAAAACAACCCAAACGCCATCCATATTTAACCCAACCTCTGGCATAAAACAACCCAAACGCCATCCATATTTAACCCAACCTCTGGCATAAAACAACCCAAACGCCATCCATATTTAACCCGACCTCTGGGTTAAAACAACCCAAACACCTTCCATATTGAACCCAACCTCTGGCATAAAACAACCCAAACGCCATCCATATTGAACCCAACCTCTGGCATAAAACAACCCAAACGCCATCCATATTGAACCCAACCTCTGGCATAAAACAACCCAAACGTCATCCATATTTAACCCAACGGTTAAAACAACCCAAACGCCATCCATATTTAACCCGACCTCTGGGTTAAAACAACCCAAACACCTTCCATATTTAACCCAACCTCTGGCATAAAACAACCCAAACGCCATCCATATTGAACCCAACCTCTGGGTTAAAACAACCCAAACGCCATCCATATTTAACCCGACCTCTGGCATAAAACAACCCAAACGCCATCCATATTGAACCCAACCTCTGGGTTAAAACAACCCAAACGCCATCCATATTTAACCCAACCTCTGGCATAAAACAACCCAAACGCCATCCATATTTAACCCGACCTCTGGGTTAAAACAACCCAAACACCTTCCATATTGAACCCAACCTCTGGCATAAAACAACCCAAACGCCATCCATATTGAACCCAACCTCTGGCATAAAACAACCCAAACGCCATCCATATTGAACCCAACCTCTGGCATAAAACAACCCAAACGTCATCCATATTTAACCCAACGGTTAAAACAACCCAAACGCCATCCATATTTAACCCGACCTCTGGGTTAAAACAACCCAAACACCTTCCATATTTAACCCAACCTCTGGCATAAAACAACCCAAACGCCATCCATATTGAACCCAACCTCTAGATTAAAACAACCCAAACGTCATCCATATTTAACCCAACGGTTAAAACAACCCAAACGCCATCCATATTTAACCCAACCTCTGGGTTAAAACAACCCAAACACCATCCATATTTAACCCGACCTCTGGGTTAAAACAACCCAAACGCCATCCATATTTAACCCGACCTCTGGGTTAAAACAACCCAAACGCCATCCATATTTAACCCGACCTCTGGGTTAAAACAACCCAAACGCCATCCATATTTAACCCAACCTCTAGATTAAAACAACCCAAACGTCATCCATATTTAACCCAACGGTTAAAACAACCCAAACGCCATCCATATTTAACCCAACCTCTGGGTTAAAACAACCCAAACACCATCCATATTTAACCCGACCTCTGGGTTAAAACAACCCAAACGCCATCCATATTTAACCCGACCTCTGGGTTAAAACAACCCAAACGCCATCCATATTTAACCCAACCTCTGGCATAAAACAACCCAAACGCCATCCATATTTAACCCAACCTCTGGGATAAAACAACCCAAACACCATCCATATTTAACCCGACCTCTGGGTTAAAACAACCCAAACACCTTCCATATTTAACCCAACCTCTGGCATAAAACAACCCAAACGCCATCCATATTTAACCCAACCTCTGGCATAAAACAACCCAAACGCCATCCATATTTAACCCGACCTCTGGGTTAAAACAACCCAAACACCTTCCATATTTAACCCAACCTCTGGCATAAAACAACCCAAACGCCATCCATATTTAACCCAACCTCTAGATTAAAACAACCCAAACGTCATCCATATTTAACCCAACGGTTAAAACAACCCAAACGCCATCCATATTTAACCCAACCTCTGGGTTAAAACAACCCAAACACCATCCATATTTAACCCGACCTCTGGGTTAAAACAACCCAAACACCTTCCATATTTAACCCAACCTCTGGCATAAAACAACCCAAACGCCATCCATATTTAACCCAACCTCTGGCATAAAACAACCCAAACGCCATCCATATTTAACCCAACCTCTGGCATAAAACAACCCAAACGCCATCCATATTTAACCCGACCTCTGGGTTAAAACAACCCAAACACCTTCCATATTTAACCCAACCTCTGGCATAAAACAACCCAAACGCCATCCATATTTAACCCAACCTCTAGATTAAAACAACCCAAACGTCATCCATATTTAACCCAACGGTTAAAACAACCCAAACGCCATCCATATTTAACCCAACCTCTGGGTTAAAACAACCCAAACACCATCCATATTTAACCCGACCTCTGGGTTAAAACAACCCAAACACCTTCCATATTTAACCCAACCTCTGGCATAAAACAACCCAAACGCCATCCATATTTAACCCAACCTCTGGCATAAAACAACCCAAACGCCATCCATATTTAACCCGACCTCTGGGATAAAACAACCCAAACGTCATCCATATTTAACCCGACCTCTGGGTTAAAACAACCCAAACACCTTCCATATTGAACCCAACCTCTGGCATAAAACAACCCAAACGTCATCCATATTTAACCCGACCTCTGACATAAAACAACCCAAACGCCATCCATATTTAACCCAACCTCTGGCATAAAACAACCCAAACGCCATCCATATTTAACCCAACTTGGCTTGTTTTTAACCCAGTATTTCTTAGAGCATTCTACTTTTTTTTTTTTTGGAAAATGCATTTTTTTTGTCCCTGTTTTGGCCTTCCATCCACACCGAGACACTTTCCGAAGGGGATAAATCTGAAAACACAGTTTTTGCATTGTAGTGTGGACTGTGAAAATGGAGGATTCGAAAGCAATGTTGCGCGTTTAGTCATGTGATGCATATACCCATAGATATCAATGGTTATACCGGCATCTTTACTTTCGTAGTGTCGCTAAAGAGAACCGTTTCTTTGTAGAATCTTCATATTACATTTCTACAATGACATTTCTGTTGTCCTGCGGCAAAACACGACAAGACCGTACGATTTTGAGTGCGATCTGGAGGGAACAGTGAGCGATGGGATATTTTGCTAATAAAATGATCTTGCCAGAAGAATTGTGTGAGAACTGCATTATCTCGGTATCACCTCGTGAGCTTTTATTATGTTTTATGCATGCCCAGTAAGGTGATTTAAGCAGTTTCAGATGTTTCAATGTGAATGAGCAAATTTGGAAAATGCTTGAAAGCACTAGTGTGGACGGAGAGCGTTCTGAAACGAAAATGGCGTTTCCAAATGTATCCGGATTAATGTAGACATGGTGGAAATTAACTCCGCATTAACAGTGGATATTCCATCGGACGGGGGTGCCATCGGATTTTATGGAGCATCATGGAAATAAAACAAACAACAAGCAATTTTAACAAGTCTTTTTATGCAATCAAACACACTGAGAGCAAAGTGTTTATATTATCTTGCAAACAAAAAGGCATCCTAAGACAGTTAAGAAGGTTAAAACAAACATCTTGAGAAAGTTAAAACTAAGCAAAACATAAAATATTAAAGTTATTTGTTGAAGTTAGGGCCACTTCTGAACTTCTTGGTGCCTTTGCACCAATTTCTCTTTCCCTACAATTGCTTCAACTTAATACCATCTCTAGGAACAAGATAAGATTTAATGAAAAAGGTATATAACATGTTCTGTTTTAAATAAAATAAAATAAATTAAATGAATAAATTACGAAACAAAAACAGAAATGTTATATAAAATTGCCTTTATACATGGCCGATCTTGCCTTATAATTATACGAATGAAATTTCATTCAATTGAGAAGCTGATTGATGCATTCGATTAGAATAATGAGATGATTATTCAAGATATTTCATAGGAGGTCGAAATCTATTAAAGACCTTTAGATTTACACGCATGAACAGAACGCTTTATGATATTTTCTGGACAAATGGCTTTAAAAAAAAAAATAGCCTTCATTCGTCTAATGTCAATATTGCACAGTTTGCGATGACCTTGAGTTTGGTACCAAAAGATTTTAAAAGTTGTTATCATAAAAATGGTTTCTAAATATATGTGCTGCTGATCTCTTTTCATCTCCTTTTAAAAGTAAATTAGAGGGTAAACACATGCTTTGAGTTTAGCTTAACATGTTAGCGATCAATCTGGCCCTGTCTGTACGAGCGGATTCATGTGTTTTGCTTCATATGCTCCAGCGTGGGGGTCAAACTGTACAGATAACATAACTCATGTAGCAGCATCTGTTTCTTTTATTCTTGTTACTGAAAGAGAGATTTAGATGACTTTAGAGGCTCTCATAACTCTGCACTTAATTAGTACAGGATAGATGAACATCTAGCTTGGTTTAAAGAAATAGTTCAACCAAAAATTAGACTTCTAACTTTCAAACTAAGCTCCTTTGGGGTAACTATTCTTTTAAGGCTTGCCCTTTATACAGCTACCATTCAAAAGTCTCTTTTGCTCACCAAGGCTGCATTTATTAACAATAAAAACATGAAATATTATTACTATTTAAAAGAACTGTTTTCTAAGTGAATATAATGTAAAATGTAATTTATTCCTCTGAATCAAAGCTGAATTTCCAGCATCATTACTCCAGTCTTCAGTGCCACACGATCCTTCAGAAATCATTCTGATATGTTGATTTGATCCTCAAGAAACATTATTATTATTAATATTATTAACAGTTGTGCTCCTTCATACGTGCATCCTTACTGAATCATTTCTTTAAACAAAAAGCCCAAACAAAGGATTGAACGATTTAGTGCACACACACACAAAAAAGCGAAATGATGACAGGGAAAGCCCAATGTGCAAAGCTAAGAATAACATCCCAAGCGTTGAGACGTTTCTGCCTTCATCTGTCTGTGATTAAGACATGCTGTTACAAACATGAATGTAACCGACGGCTTCCAGCTATAACAGTTTGGCAGTGACGCATTTGAGAAATATTGTGCATCTGTGTTGTACGAGCGACGCAGAGCGAGAGGCATGTTCATGCACACCGTGTACTTTCCCATGTAAACAAATTTATAATACAATCAAATGTTTCTTTGCAATATATGTGCATGTTTACAGTATAGATAGTGGATGAAAATCAATCATCATCAAGTACTTATCACACATGGAATAAGTACATAAAAAAATATTTCTACTTCATGAATTCATGTTTCATTTAATGCCATTTCTCTGTCACTGTTTGTGAAATCTACTAGTAATTTTTCTTTTTTTCAGTGAACAATAAGCAGAGATGGACTGCTGATTTGTTTAAATGAGCCATATTAGTTTTTGGGCTCTACTACAAAAGGTTTTCATGCTTGCACGTTCAAAAAACACATTTTTTCCCCCCATATTTGACATTATTGCAGCTCTTCTCTACCCAGTCTGTCAGCAATGCTCTGTTTAATTCCCATCTCTATGAAGCCCCTCCTTCCAAAAAGCACAATGCGCTCTGATTGGTCTGTGTGTTGTGATCGGTCACTGCTTTGAGAATGTTTGGGAAATACCCTTACCATAACCATGAAATTCAACACATTACTAACTCAACCAAGCCCCGCCCCTTCATTAGAGTTTGATTGACAGGCGATCTAAACAATCATAACCCCGAATGCGCCATTGTGTCCGACAAAGCAGTCAGGGGAGTTAGTAGATTAACGTTGGTGAGCTTGAACTTGAGAAATTGTGTGTCCTCACGTGTTTCCGCGCTTGAAACAACATTCCTTCTGATGTTCATTCATGTTTATTTGATGCTATAAATGAACTAGTATGAAGAGATGATCGAGGAGCGACAGCGATCTGTCACCACACATTAAAGACACGCTAGACGCTATTTATTGATTAAACTTCTTTAAAAAAGTACGATATATTAAATATGAAATGTGTTGTCAGTGTCCTCTTTGCTCCAGGATGTATATTTCACTGCGTGAGAACATGATGTGTGGCATGAGAGCGCATGACTTGTCAAACACAGCAACAGTAATTATTTAAAAGAGGAATATTGTGACACGTTCGAATATTGTGAATACCTACAATGGAGGCATTTCAGGGAGTTTTGTGCGCACTGATATGAGAATAACAATTTGCAGGCCTTTTTTATGCTCAAACACTACATTACACACTAAAGAAAGCGTAAAAAAAGGTCCTCTTTAACATGTTTTCGGCAGTACATCATGCTTCAATTTCTGTTCTTAAATAGTTTTGACTTCACTGTTATTCTCAAATGTGGAAAATAGTCATAATAAAGAAAGAGGTGTGTCTGAACGCCTGTTCTGTTTTTATGTGTTTTCTGGCCTGAGTTTTGTGGACAGATCTCATTTCCTCGGCAGGACGTCTTGACAAACACATCTACCGGGTTATGTAACACCCCGAGACTCTAGGAAAGACCTTGTCCGCCCAATACTTGATGTGATGTAACCATATGGCTGAGACGTGGCCACAGGCATCTCATTCAATAAATGAACATTAAAACATCGCTTTATGCCCCACATTGGCATTTGAGAATAATATGAAGAGGACTCTGTGGAAACAGTGACAAATGCAAAGCCAAACGGCACCGCTGTGTTATATTACACTCGGTCAGATCATCTGGTGGTGATATTCAGATGGGCTTGATGCTTCATGGGGGAAATATGTCTAGAGAGCATACGACATCTTTTTTAACAATCACTACAAATGTAGACGTTCACCTCTGGCTTCGGATTGGGAATAATAGTGTTATTAAATGGCAAGACAGGCCGAACAGTTACAGATCGGCTTGGAAACCCTACAAACAACATCCAGATTAAGTTTTACGAACATGGAAACCTATAGATTTTGGTTACGCGGCTCCGGAGTAAATGCTTTAGAAACGCTACACACAGCCAACTACCATTATCGCTGGAAAACCTCAGTTGGCTCGGCGCGTCGCGTGACTAGACCTCGCGGCCAACGGCCAGGAAGCGTTTTACAGTGTGAGCATGTAGTTCAACATACAGCATTTACAATGTAAGCAGAAATACACACCCATTCGTTCATTACATGGCTAATATTCACATCAGACGATGAAAGCGCTCTCCAGACTGTTTGAACTTTTGTTATAAGTATCGTAAAATAATGACAACCGTTGTTGGCCTTAATTAGAGGAGTTAATGATTATGTAGTGATTTAATCCATTAAACTAATCCATTATTGTTTGTTCAATTTCAGCACAGATGTGCTCATATGAGCGCTGGGCCAAAACACACACTTTAGTTTAATCAAGTTAAAATTAAGCGTAAAATTATGATTAACCACAGTAAATTAAACCCCTGAGCATAACATGATCCGAACATGTATTATCTCTGATGAAATATTTCCCGCAAGGAATCAACTCCAAAAATGACTGATAAAAAGAAATGAATATTGTGTAGCTTTTGATGATGCATAATATATTTTTAATGGAAATATTTTGAAATCATTTAAAGGCTTATTTGTTTTCTATCGAGAGGAAAGTTATTATAAGATGTGTATATATGAAGATTTCAGATGGAAAAGCTGCTAAAATCCACCTCGAAATGCCGCCAAGATTTTAAAAGGACGATGGCGTTCACTTATTGAAGTTTAGTAGACGCCGTCTGTACAAGAAATGCATATTTTATGGACCGTTTCGATTTGATTAATATCAGTTGAATGTTTACTGACTTAATGCGCAACTTATTAACAGTACACTTTTTATAGTTCACTATTATTTTTGAAACCATACTTATATATATATATATATATATTTTATGAATTGTACTTTAACATTAGTATTGTATTTGATATAAGTTTTTATATTTTAAATATATATATATGAATGTTTACTGAATTAATGCACAACTTATTAACAGTACACTTTTTATAGTTCACTATTATTTTTGAAACCATACTTTTATATATATATATTATAAATTGTACTTTAACATTAGTATTGTATTTAATATATGTTTTTATATTTTAAATATATATTACTATATATATTTCTATTTATTTTGAGCGTTGTGTATATGGTGTACTTATTGTATAAAGTCTTTTATTTGTTGTTGTTATCTAATAAAGTCTGCTGCCCTATTGTGTCTGTCACGAATATTCCGTTATTTGGTCTTAGTTGCATTTTCATGAACTTTTATTTTGTTATTTTCAGTCACATGCCTCCTATCATCATTCATTTGCTTTGTGTTTAGTTGCAGTCTTTTCAGTGTTCATGTGTTTGGTCACATTTACGGGACAATTAAAATTTCTTAAATACCAATTAATTGACTAAAGTGACATTTTTGAAAAGGCATTTCAATAGCAGACTAATAACTTTTTCATTGCCATTAAAGTGAATTTACTTAATAATTAAATTTGAGTATATGTAATGGAAATCTGAAAATATGGAATTGAATGAAAGAAAATGAAAATATGGAACAAT
Source organism: Opsariichthys bidens (assembly GCA_037194245.1). Taxonomy (NCBI): domain Eukaryota; kingdom Metazoa; phylum Chordata; class Actinopteri; order Cypriniformes; family Xenocyprididae; genus Opsariichthys; species Opsariichthys bidens. The sequence goes on from CM074283.1 coordinate 27,446,238, forward strand.
TTGCAATATATAGAATTGATATATATCAACTGATATATAGTAAGATAGAAATATTTAATCACTTGTATTTTCATGCACCAACATTACATCCTTTATAGTAATAGTATACATTCATGTAGTATGTAAATATACTAAATATAGTAATACTAATTGTTAAATTTCATGAACACTGAATAGATTCAAACTCAATTTGAGTAATGAATCATCGAATATTAACCCTTGTGCATTGTTTAAATTCACTACCCTTTCGTTATGTTCGTGGCTGAAAAGAGCCACTACTTTTAACTTCTTTAAAAATGTATCTGATGAATATTTTTTTCACTTTTTTTTTTTGCTTTATTCTATTAATCAACCTCAGTCCTGATCAAAACTACTAAATGTTTTTAAAAAAATCAGAATTTTAACTCTTTAAAAAATTCATAAATGATGTGACTGATTTGGGAAAATGACTTCTTTTTGTGTAAATTATTATATTATATTATGTGGTTATAATGGCAGTCAACGAGGGAGAAAAAGTTCAAATCTGATGCTGCACAAAAACTAACAATGCATCAAAGCCAATGTTGTTTCTAATCTTTGACATGTCCAAGACTGTGATAAAAGGTAAAAAAAAAAAAAAAAAAATCCAGTCCACAATCACATTTTATATTGAAAATAAGTCACTTTGTGTGTGTTTTTTCCCAAATCAGTGACATCATTTATGAATATGGCAATTAAAGAGTTAAAATCCTGATTTTTTTTTTAAAACATTTAGTAGTTTTGAACAGGACTGAGGTTGATTAATAGATTTAAGCAAAAAAAATTGAAAAAAAAATAATTATCTATACATTTTTAAAGCACGAACATAACGAAAGGGTCGTGAATTTGCCCACAGAGTACTGTTGAGTTTTTGAACATTTTCAAAGCATTTTCCCAAAATATGTGTCAAAATAAGATTTGTCACCAAAAATCATTCCATTTGCTGAAACACGGAGAAAGTTATGGCCAAATTAAGACTCAAAAATTCCCCATAGTGGATGAAAACATCCCCAACAGCACATAGTGGTTAATTCACTGAAAGGAATGAACTGAATTACTTGAACTGATTCACAGAATTGAATCAAACTTCCAAACTGCATTTTATTTAAAATCAGATGCTATTAAAATATCTGGTTTTCAGCGCTCTGATAAAAAAGCGGAGTCAAAACACCTATCGGCATGGTTTGCAATCAAGTAAAAAGTTAAAAATATATTCAAGATATTGGTTAATTTTATAACAATAAAAAAAAAAAAAAGATGCAGAGTAGTTCGGTTCAGTACTAAAACTGTAAACTCAGTTGACGTTCATCTCTGTGTTCTGGGCTCAGTGAGCGATGCCTCCATGTGGTGGTGTGATGTCGATTTGCTATGTTGAGATTACGAGGGATCCGTTGAGAGCCATTATGAGCTGTTTGTTTTCTCAGCTCACATTAGAGGCCATTCCAGTTCCCTTTGCCCTTTCAATGAGTCAAAGAGGACGGGCCCCATCGGCCCCTCAAAGCCCTTCATTAACTCAAACATCATGGGCCAGTGACCTCATTCAGCCAGTCAAGAGCATTCAGATGGGACGACATAACAACATTCTGCTACACAGGCTACCGTCAAAAGTTTGGGGTCGGTAAAGACCTGCAGTGCTCTTGCACGTAAGTTGGGCCTCATGGGAAATAAAAGAAAGAGAGAAAAAAAATACATAAACTGTACAAATGATCACATTTCGAGACCACTGGCCGTCTTACCTGCAAGATCTTCTTTGGATGTGGCCATGCGTGGGGAGCTGTTCCCTGGTTCAATTTTCAGAGACAATCTGTAATGGAAAGAACAAGCAAAATCTGAAGCAAAAAAAAAACAGTGCACACGTTCCATGAAGCTTCAGGGTGGTGTATTTAATATTTCAAAACCAACTTATGTCTGGCTGAAGGTACAGGCTTTGAGTATGAATTTAGTTGAATGGGATCGGCTATAAACCGAAAATAAGACAACCATCACATCATTTTACCCTCAACGAACAGCACAACCTTAAGCATTTAGATTTATTTCACTGTAAAAGATGTCACTTCGAATTTAAAGAAAGAACATCATGGAAAACAGGATTTTTCTTGCTGTTTTATATGAAAGTGTTTAGGCTTTGCAAACAGACTTTTTATGATATGGACTCGACGGGAATGCGACAACATGTACGTAATGGTGTTCATTCTAACGATGATTCGTGTACAATCAGATGTTCTTTGTCTGTGTGTCAGTAAATCAAACCAGTGACTAAACTGTCAGCTTCACGTTGTTTCTCTTAGTAGGATGAAAATAATCGTATTTAAATGATGATTAAATTATAAATAGAAAGCGGTCAAAGAACGCTCCCTTTACATTCGCTAGAGCTGTCAATGAAACAGAGTTCTGGACTCTCTTAGTTACATCGCCTTCGCACTGTTAGCTGTGATGAAAGCATTCGTTAAGGTGATCACGGCTTTCATGCGCTCAACAACATGTTGTGGTCGACTACAATGTTCATCACTGCAACCTTTCAAGCCACGATCTAAATATAATGGCATAGATCTAAATGTAATACTGAAATGAACACTTCCAATGATTATTTAATCTTGAAAACTGTCATAGTAAAAAGAGCTAAACGTCTTCAGGGTAATACTTAACTATTTCAAATGCAAAAATGTTAGCCAATCACAGCAGTGAAGCCTCACAGCAGACACGCCCCTTAAAACAGAGCATTCAAATAAGAGGGCTAAAGTCAGGGTGCCTTTTATTTCTAAATTATGACATTTTTTGATGTAAAACGCATACTAACATTATAAGTGCACCCCAGGAAACATTATGAAACAATAAAACAATACAGTTCATGACTCCTTTAATGTAGTATGTAAACACTCAAAACTTATTTTGCAAAAAAGACAAGCTCATTAACATATGACCACTCACATTTACATATTAACACCTGGTCAGTGTTCAGCTACTTGACCCACTCAAATGAGTGGCAATGCATGTCCGATTTCAAATCTATGAACAAATCTAACACCACTTCACCTTTCAAAAGCACTTTCCTATAAACGGCTCTTACAGGTCTCTGAGGTGAAGTAACACCGACAGAGTTCACGCTCGCATATGGCTAGTCGTGACATTGAGACATTGAGAAACCCAAACGGGATCTGCTGGGACGATAACATTTCACGTTTTATAGGGGAACAGAAGGGACTCATTGTTAACAATCCAATAAACTGAACTGTAATCTCTTATTTCCACTCCATCAACTATGATTCACAGAATATGCAAAAGTAGTCTTTTAAATAGTGTTTTTGTCCAATGTAAAGTGAGATTTTGAAAGGAATGTTCAAAATAAACAGCAATAAGTTTCTGTAGCTCGAACAGTAGATCATGACGCCACTACATGATGCCAAGGCAATGGGTTTTCAAAAAAAAAAAAAAACAATTCTAAAACGAAAGATCAAATTACTGAGCAAATGGTTAATGTTCATAAAGCTCTTTTTCAAAGGGGTCATGACATGGATTTTATTTATTATTTTAATATGTTCTTTGACGTTCACTTAAAATGTTGATAAAGTTCTTTTTGTACAAAAATACAAATATACAGTATATGCGGAAAAACAATTATTTTCAACCTTCATTCTGACCATTCTGTGTCTGAAATGATCAGTTTTTAAGGACGACTCCTTAAAGACTTAAAGTAAACAGCCACTTTAATTATTGGCTAATGTCATCGCCCACTCGCTATTGCACACGAGTATGTTTTTTGAAAACATCCACAACCGTCATTTACAGACAAAGCATTATGAAATCATTTATCAAACCCAATTCAGTTGGCTGCTTCATCTATCAACAAAAGTTTCTCTGCGAACTCTCCATTACACTGTGCCCAGTTAAAACAATATGCTAAAATCATCCGATGCGATTCGGGACACCATTAAAGGGGCTATAATGCCTCTTTCACGATATGTAATATCAGTCTCTGGTGTCTCCAGAATGTGTCTGAAGTTTCAGCTCAAAATCCCCCACAGATCATTTATTACAGCTTGTCAAATTTGCCTCTAATTGGGTTTGAGAAAAAACACGCTGTTTTTGTGTGTGTCCCTTTAAATGCAAATGAGCTGCTGCTCCCCGCCCCCTCTCCAGAAGAGGGCGGAGCTTTAACAGCTCAACAACAACAAAGCTGGAGAATCTCACGCAGACAAAATGAGGATTATATTCATCCTTACATTGTTCAAACCGGAGTCGACACTGATGGAGCGACTCAGGAAGAAGTTACAACTATTAGACGTTTCTGAACGGTTAGTGGATAAATTTATGTAGTTGCTGAGGAGTTGATTCAACTCATCGACAAGCATGTGCCGTCATGTTCATCTATTGTTCAAATCCAGCGTTTATGAAACAGTCCGGCGTAAAATGACGACATCAACAAACGCTCTACTACAACAACTCTTCCTCTTCTCTAAAGCAGCCCAACATGTCCACGCCCCCTTTTTGTGTGTGTGTTCATGGGGGCGGGGTTTATGTAAATTAAGGGGTTTGTGATGTCACTAACCCAGAAAGAAGCTTGTTGTAGTTCCTACCAGCCATTTGTTGTAGTCCTTAAACAGCAAATTCTTTAAAAGAAAATATATCTCCCTTTCCACTGAAGTTTGAGTTTCGTAACTTTGCAGATGCTGACGATCTAACAGCAAAATGACACACTAACTAAAGTTAAAAAAGTGAAATCATAATCAACCACCCCTTTAAAATAAATGACCCGCTTGATTCAAACTCTGGGATCCTTCTGAAGTCTGAACAAAGAATTAAACAAGCTGTTAAGCGAACGTTCTTTCACTCTTCCATTTGTCCTGTTGCCGACAGACTCAAGCGTGTGGAGTACATCAGAAACTCAACACCCAGTAAGGGTGTGATGAGATCTCGTGCCATGAGATCTCACGATTTTAAAATGTGATGTGATTTCCAGTCGAGGTGAAAAGCATTCTTGCGATATCGTTAAGGTGAAATTAGCATAGAATATTGCACCGCAACACTGTCAATTAGGCTTTCTATAGAAATAAAAAACATTTAATTCAGTTGGATAACGGTCACTTCAATTGTAAACTATTGTAAACGTCTGCTCTGCTCATCCAGCACGAGCTGCAGAGTCGCGTACAGTGCAGCAGTTCACTGATCATGTGGCGAGAGTAAAGCAAGACGGTACCGCTGAATATTTTAAGACTGCTTCGACCACCCGAGCACATCTGCAGAAATGACATCCATAACTTCATCCGGGAAAATGAAACTGAATTAACACCGTGCATGGACACACTAAAAATAAATAACACAAAACAGATTGCATCTATTGATAGCCAAAGGACAAAATGAAACAGCAACTCAACAACCTGGAAGAGTGTTCTGGGGATCCGTGAAAGAAAAGATCAGATTCTTTTAGGATAACGCACTGTTTTAGGGAAGTTTAAATATTCAGAGTCAGATAAGCGGCGGGTGTGGAGAACTCCCAGGAGAAGCACTAATGACAGCGATCAATCATTCTAATGTAATTTGCACGTAACAGCATTTCTCAGTAACGAAAACAAAAATCTTTATCGATGAGGTTGGAGTGACTTAACAGAGGTTGAGAGTTCAGAAACCAGATAACGTCCCTTAAAGAGACTGCATTTTTAGGCCTCGAAGACAAGCTCCATACGCAATGGTTGTTTCCAAACGGTAGGCAATATGGCGCTGTCTCGACAAATTCTTAAGCAGCACCACGTGTATCCGCTGCAGATAATCCAATCAGAGTGCACCTCGACAAGCTCAGTGGGGACTTCTGTCAGTCCTGCAGAGTAGCACTAAAATGAGCTAATGCTCTAATTTTAAAAAGGGATCATTTCAACCAGTTTTTGCGTGCTGTGTATTTTTGGGCTTATTGTTAACTTAGTTTTAGCAGCATGTTAAAATCAACAGTAAGAGCACCTTAATTATGATTTGCCATGCATTCACATCAGAAACAAAATATGGAAGTAGCCAAAACAAGACACTGCTTTAAACCATACAGCTCTAAAAATAAAAAGTAACTTCAAAGTAACTTTTTTAAATATATATATATACATATACATATACATATATATATATATATCCACAGAAACAGCACAAAATACGAAACAATTACACTTTTATATTTTATACTTTCTCACCTCAACATACATAAATTTATAATAATAACGTAATTTTTTAATTGATTGATTTAACATAAGAAAATGACTTGCATTTACAGTTATCATTACAGTATCTGTTATTGTTCATATACAAAATAAATACACTTAATATACGAGACTGTTCACAGTCATCCTTATTTAACATCCCACACTTTTCAAATTGTATAAAGGGGAATATTACGGTAACACTTTACAATAAGGTTCATTAGTTAACATGAACTAATAATGAACTGCACTTACACAGCATTTATTAATCGTTATTAATGTTAATTTCAACATTTACTAATATATTATTAAAATCGTGTTATCATTAGTTAATGCACTGTGAACTAACATGAACAACTGTATTTTCATTAACTAACATTAACGAAGGTTAGTAAATACAGTAACACATTAGTTAATAAATGAACTAATGTTTAACTAATGAACCTTACTGTAAAATGTTACCAATATCACAGATTCCTTTAATTAAATGTAGTTTTTTTTTTTTTTTTTTTTAGCAAGGATTCAAGACATTTCTTTAAACCATTCTACACGTTTCGCCTGTATTAAATGGAAACCATGAAGAATCTTTAACATCCATAGAATCTTTCCATTGCACAAAAAATTTTTCATAGTGGAAAAGGGCTCTTCACACTAAGAAAAAACGGTTCTTTTAAGTATATTCCCCGAAAGGTTCTTTAGGTACCCAAAACGTTTCTTCTACGGCATCGCTGTGAAAAGCCAATTTTGGAAGCTTTATTTTTAAGAGTGTCCATTTACATTGTAAATATGCAAAACTTCTCCCATTTGAAACTGCTCATTCAGCAGCTTCAGTGTCTGGTGGGCGCAGTTCATTTTCCACCCTGGTGCATGTGTAGTGTTTCCAGACCCGCGGACCTGCAGAGCAAAAGACCTAGAGCCTTTCATGTTCACAACCATTCCAGAACACTGGCAGTGGAACAGAAAGTGAGATGGCCAGTGGTGATGAGGGAGGCTGGGGTTTGTCGGGCCGGGATACAGCCAGCAGGATGATGTCAATTCTGGATGAACTTCAATAGACCGTCCTGCGGTTTTCCATGCGTTTGCGGCCTCGCGAGGTCGCAAAGGGGTCACAGACGAAACGTCACCATGGAGACCACATGACAACTGCCGACTATCATCATAACCCACAAGTCCTTTTTTATCTCTTTCTGGAGATTTGGACTTCAGCCCATCTCACCCGCAATAAAACAGTCTTGAGCGGTGCAAAAAACACCCTGGAGATTTCAGATACGGCAAACCGCAAATAACACTCATGACAGATGCTCAGAGTTCCTTCCTTGTATAAACAATGATGGATCAGCTAAAAAAAAAACAACAAATGACAAACTCCTGACTGAAAACAGACTAGATTTACAAAAAACAAAACATCTTTTTAAAGTGACTTTACCAGAATCTAGAAACAGGGCTCAACAATGAGGAAGACCTGATGGCTTGAATCGGGTCACATGATAGAAGGGTCATAGTCGTTGAACATGTATGTGTTTTTTGATGCCGAAACGTCAAACAACCCACAACTAACATTTGGCTTTTTTTTAAAAAAATATATTGAATATTGTTGTGGGAAGATGTTACTGATGAGGTTTTGTTGAAATTACAACATTGACTTGAGATAGTTTTTCAGTTACACCCACCGGCCACTTGATTAGGTTCGCCTGTTCAGTTCGTTAATGCAAAAACTTAACCATCATCACATGCAACTCAAGGCATGTAGACACGGTCAAGACGATCTGCTGAAGCTCAAACTGAGCATCAGAATGGAGAAGAACGGTGATTTAAGTGACTCGTGGCATGGTTGTTGGTGCCAGACGGGCTGAATATTTCACAAACTGCTGATCTACTGGGATTTTCACACTCAAACATCTCTAGGGTTTGCAGAGAATGGCCAGAAAAGAGGAAATATCCAGTGAGAGGCGGTTCTGAAGACGTCTTGGAGAATCTGAGCTGATAGAAACACAACAGTTACTCATTAACAACTCGTCACAGCCGAGATCTTCAGCGGAGCATCTCTGAACGCTCAACGCGTCCAACCTTGAAGACACACCGGTCAGCTGAGAACAGAAACTGAGGATGAAATTCACCAAAACTGGACCATAGAAGATTGAAAAACGTTGCTGGTCTGATGAGGCTCGATTTCTGCTGCGTCATTCAGACGGTAGGGTCAGAATTTGCAGAGACTGTGTGATGCTGTCATGACAATATGGACCAAAACCTCTGAGGAGTGTTTCAAGAACCTTGTTCTGAAGGCAAAAGGGGATCCAACCTGGTACTAGCAAGGTGGACCTAACAAAGTGGCCCGTGAGTGTATAATTTCAAAAGTACGCAAAAGCTTTAATTTTAAATGGAAAATATAAAAATGTTTTAAAATAAAAAAATGCATTTATTTTTAAAAAATATGTATATACACACACACATATATATTTATAGGGACACTATAGTTAATTTATATAAGTGAGGACAGCAAAATAAACTAAACTTTGACATAAATTGACAATAAAATTGATCAAAATTTGGAGCCAAAAATAATTCAGACACTTTGACCTGACTTTATTTTGCATAAGTCTTATCTCACATAATTAAGATCATTTTTTCTGACACACTTTAACTCTACAATCTTGTCATATTTTATTACCATTTTTTTAAACTATAGTTAGAAATGTTCAAGGTGTCTGAATAAATTTAGGTTTGACTGTAAATGTAAAACTAACTTAGACATTATGAAAACATTTTCTTTTCAAAAATATGCAAAAAAAAAAAAAACTGATGAAAAATATGAACTTAATATAAACTTAAAAATATAACATTACATTTTTTTTCCAATCAAAATGTTACACAAAAATAGACATTTATAACATTTGCTTCGGGGCAGAAAAAAATGAGCACATCCGAAGAAAAAAAATCCTTATTGTTGAGCCTTCCATTCATTTGTTTTGTTTCCTGGTTACATTACACCATTTTAAGTCAGTTTCTCCCCAAACCTGTGTTTAAAGCACGTGGTGTGTACTGCATACTTGAAACTGAAGAACTCTGATTAACTCTGACATTCACTGATTGTCCGTCACCAGCACAGGATTCGGTACAAGCCAAGAAAACAATCATTTCAGATGAGCTAAATGAAAGAGTGATATGGGGATGTGTTTACATCTGAGCCTTTCACGGATGAACGTCCACAGGAAACGGAGAAAAAAGACATCTGCTTCTCAGACAGGTACGAAAGATGCTGAGAAGCATGATTATTTCATTTTACATCTGCTAAAGATGACTGTTAAAGGATGTTTGAATTGTATAAACACAAGATATTATTCCATAATTTTGCTCTAATATGATTGCTTCAACAGACATTTGGGCGATATCAGGATATTGGACTCGGTATCTCATTTCCATGTTGAGACACCAATATCGGTAATGTCCCTCTGATTCAGTGCGTGCCAACGATAACAGCCGAGTGGCCCACAGACAATCACTCATCCCGCAGGATAAACATTTAAATCCAGCATAATCAAAGGTGCTTTTAACTCTCTCTGATGAATTGCTAATTCACAAATTTGCTTCGCAGCTGCTCATGATGGAATGAGGTCGAGAGGGGAACTACTGCATTCTCTTTAAAATGACATTAAAGCTTCTGGTTAAAGTACTAGCGTGGGTAACAGCTGACTCCAATAACTCTACACAAACATCAGGAAAATCCGTCCCTTCCTGACTGAGCACGCAACACAACTGCTTGTCCAGGCCCTGGTCATTTCAAGGCTTGATTACTGCAATGCTCTTCTGGCTGGTCTGCCGTCAAGTGCAATCAAACCTCTTCAAATGATCCAGAACGCTGCTGCACGTCATGTCTTCAACGAGCCTAAGAGAGCCCACGTCACGCCCCTCTTCATCTCTCTGCACTGGCTACCCCTCGCTGCTCGCATCAAGTTCAAAGCGCTGATGCTTGCTTACAGATCCACCACAGGCTCTGCACCTTCCTACCTCCACACACTGCTACAACGCTACGTCCCCACCAGAATCCTGCGATCACTAAAGGAACGAAGGCTTGTGGTACCGTCACAGAGAGGCACAAAATCACTCTCCAGAACCTTCTCGTTCTCTGCTCCCTGCTGGTGGAATGATCTCCCTGCTTTCATCAGGAACGCAGAATCCCTGGCAATATTTAAGAGACGGCTGAAAACTCACCTCTTCCGTGAACACTTGATCCCCTCATAAAAAAAATAATAAAAAATCCTATCCTTCCCTTTTCCCTTCCTACTCTAGCTTATGGTACTGAGCAATGTATGAAACTTGTATTGTGAGCACTTCCTGTGCTATTTGTCAATTCATGAAGAATCGCTTGTTTGTTTTCCTCACTTGTAAGTCGCTTTGGATAAAAGCGTCTGCTAAAGGACTAAATGTAAATGTAAACGAGAGCTTGCACTGTCGTCAAGTTCACATCAGGGAAATATGGTGTTCATCCCTTTGTTTAAAAGGACATTTCTCCTGTAATTGTTATGATTTAGTCAATGTCATGCTGTTACAAACCTGTTTGAACACAAAGAAAGATATTTTGAAGAATGATTTAATTGTTTTTTGGTCTGTACAAATTTTTAAATTCGTGCTACATGAAGCAGCACAGCTATTTTCATCACAGATAATAATCAGAAATGTTTCTTGAGCAGCAAATCATCATATCAGAATGATTCCTGAAGGATGACACGTGACACTGAAGACTGGGGTAATGATGCTGAAAATTCAGCTTTGATCACATGAATAAATTACATTTTTAAATTTATTTAATTAGAAATTCTGAATTTTTTTGAATTGTAATAATATTTCACAATATTACCATTTTCGATCAAATAAATGCAGGCTTGGTGAGCAAAAGAGACTAAAATCTTTTTTTTTTTTCCAAATTATTCCAAACTTTTGGTCAGTAGTGTATAACAATACAAAACAGGTTAGTTAGTAGATTAACGCTGGTGAAATTGAAAATCTTTCCGCGTCTTGAAACAACATTCCTTCTGATGTTCATTCATGTTTATTTGATGCTATAAATGAACTAGTATGAAGAGATGATCGAGGAGCTACAGCGATCTGTCACCACACATTAAAGACACACTATACGCTATTTATTGATTAAACTTCTTTAAAAAATTACGATATATTAAATATGATGTCTGTCGACGTGTTATCAGTGTCCTCTTTGCTCCATTATGCATTTTTCACTCCGTGAGAACATGATGTGTGGCGTGAGAGCGACTTGTCGGACATAGCAACAGTAACTAAAGGGGGCGGGCCCGAAATTGCAGGAAACTACAAGTACATGCATTACGTTTAACTGAATTATTTGATTTGGAACAATTGCACATGAGGATTTATATCTCACTGTTTGTTCCACCATGTGTTTGGACTCACTCGACCTAAACCCCGCTGAGCTTCAGCAATGCAATTTCATGTTGCTCAAACTCACAGAACACCCAGTGTTTTAATAAAAACACATTTCATTTGTGTAAAACACTATTTAATGGTACAATCAAAATGTCTAAAGGCGGTTACAGTTTCACCACATTTATGTGATGACTTTGCTTCTTACTGTGCCGACCACCCAAAAATCTAATCACGGTGTTGTTTGGCTATAAAAGCAGTGACCCGTGAATTCCCAGTGTCAAATGCCTAGGGATGCCCGCCTAGAAAAAAACAAATGCAATCATCCGCTATTTCCTGTTCGCTCTGCCTTGAATCATGGGTCTGGCCGACGGGTCGCCCTCGCTCTGGGCTGCTGCCGGTGCCATGCGTCCTGCTAAAGTCATCATGTCGTTTGAAGGAGCTCTGCTGCAGTTTACTTTTGAGACCGCCAGCCACTCACTTACTTGAAATTGTCGTCTTCCACGAACTTTTGAAGCTCCTCGATGTAGCGAACAGACATCAAGTACTTCTGCACATGCGGGAGGGTCACGAGGTGGTCTGTGAAGAGGTTGCGGGTCAGACGTGGGCATGTGTATCGATCTGAAATTCCCCCACAGATTTTACGACTGAATATCCAGTGACTGAAAGTACATGTCAATGAACTGACCGTATGTGCAGGACATCTGCAGGTCAGAGATCACCCGGAGGATGTTGTTCATCTGATTGGTTCTTTGCTGAGTCTCAATGATGCTGTCAGAGGCTGGATAGGCTGAGTCGATGTAAATCATGTCCAGCAGGTAGATCCCTGTATGTGGGAAATGGAAGAGACTGTAAGTATTCATTTTATTTATGGATTCTACAATATAAACATTTGATACTAATAATATAATAATGCTTGGATGATGAATCACCATGAAAAGATTTATTTTGCACAGCTGACTGTACATTATATGGCTTATTTAGTAGCTACTAAAAATAAATAAATAAATAAATAAAAATAATAATTATTATTATAAAAAAGTACATAAATAAATAAAATTGTATTTACACACATTTATTTAAATAATTCCAAATAAATACATATTATTTGAACAATGTTTTTTGGGAAAAATATTTAAATACATCTATTTAAATCAATCAATAAATAAATGTACTTAATGTATTTTAAATTAAGTAAGAATAAATGATATATGCATATATTATAAATAAATGTAGTTTATAAATACACTTAATGTGCTTGGAAAAATTAATTCATTTTAATTTTTCAAAATTTTTTTGAAATTACTTAAGCAAATGTATTTAAATTAATAAATACATTTATTTAAATAATATATTTAAAATGCATTTGAAATCATTTAAATAAAGGTATTTATTTAAATATTACATATTTGCATCATCATAAATAAATATAGTTTATAATTAAATTAATGTGTTTGGGAAAAAATATTTAATTCATTTTAATAAATAAATAAATGTCAATAATTTATTTGAAATAATTTAAATAAATATAAATAAATAAATAAATAAACACCCTTTCTTTATTTAAACTTAATGTTAGGAAAAATATTTACATATATTCATTTAATTTATTTGGAAGTTTGGAAGGAAGGGAGGAAGGAAGGAAGTTTAGAAGGGAGGAAGGAAGGAAGTTTGGAAGGAAGGAGGGAAGTTTGGAAGGAAGTTTGGAAGGATTGAGGGAAGTTTGGAAGGAAGTTTGGAAGGAAGGAGGGAAGTTTGGAAGGGAGGAAGGAAGGAAGTTTGGAAGGAAGGAGGGAAGTTTGGAAGGAAGGAGGGAAGTTTGGAAGGAAGGAGGGAAGTTTGGAAGGAAGGAGGGAAGTTTGGAAGGGAGGGAGGAAGGAAGGAAGTTTGGAAGGAAGGAGGGAAGTTTGGAAGGAAGTTTGGAAGGATTGAGGGAAGTTTGGAAGGAAGTTTGGAAGGAAGGAGGGAAGTTTGGAAGGAAGTTTGGAAGGAAGGAAGTTTGGAAAGAAGGAGGGAAGTTTGGAAGGAAGGAAGTTTGGAAGGAAGGAAGTTTGGAGGAAAGGAGGGAAGTTTAGAAGGAAGTTTGGAAGGAAGGAGGGAAGTTTGAAAGGAAGTTTGGAAGGGAGGAAGGAAGGAAGTTTAGAAGGGAGGAAGGAAGGAAGTTTGGAAGGAAGGAGGGAAGTTTGGAAGGAAGTTTGGAAGGATTGAGGGAAGTTTGGAAGGAAGTATGGAAGCAAGGAGGGAAGTTTGGAAGGGAGGAAAGAAGGAAGTTTGGAAGGAAGGAGGGAAGTTTGGAAGGAAGGAGGGAAGTTTGGAAGGAAGTTTGGAAGGAAGGAGGGAAGTTTGGAAGGGAGGGAGGAAGGAAGGAAGTTTGGAAGGAAGGTAGTTTGGAAGGAAGGAAGGAGGGAAGGAAGTTTGGAAGGAAGGAGGGAAGTTTGGAAGGAAGTTTGGAAGGGAGGGAGGAAGGAAGGAAGTTTGGAAGGAAGGTAGTTTGGAAGGAAGGAAGGAGGGAAGGAAGTTTGGAAGGAAGGAGGGAAGTTTGGAAGTAAGGAAGTTTGGAAGGAAGGAGGGAAGTTTGGAAGGAAGTTTGGAAGTAAGGAAGTTTGGAAGGAAGGAGGGAAGTTTGGAAGGAAGTTTGGAAGGAAGGAGGGAAGTTTGGAAGGAGGGAAGTTTGGAAGGAAGTTTGGAAGGAAGAAGGGAAGTTTGGAAGGAAGGAAGGAACGAAGGAAGGAAGACATCTTCTAATACAGCAGATATACTCTTTTTACTCACGTAAAACTTTTAGAATGATTATTTTAAGTCTAGTAAGAGATTGAGATATTGCACCGTCATACACGGTTACGCTGTATTACCTCAGTCAAGCTGTGATACACATGATACGTACTGACTAACAAGAAGCAGACATACACAGCAGGAACAACTGGACACTACCGGCATCAACTTATCCCAGAACGCATCTTCATTTAGAGGGGAGGTAGAAATTATACAACTGCACGGCATTCATAATTAGATCTTTTTCAGTCTCTATTAGATTTCTGCATGTTGGTCAAAGAGTAAAACGTGATGAGATCATGTGAAGATCAAACTTGGGTTGTAAATATGTCCCATGTGTATCTTCGGTATCAGGCTGTTTGTGATGACGGCATACAACTACAGTTCATACTCTGTCAACACACTTCAATATAAACTGAACACACTGATCTCTGAAAGAAACAGTCCACGCAAAAATGTGTTTTCTGCATCCTTTACTAACCCCTTCGTGTTGTTCCAAACCTATATGACTTTCCTTTTTGTGTGGAACTTAAAATAAGATTTTAGACATTTCCATTTAATCATTTGGTAGACGCTTTTTCCAAAGCAACTAGACAAAGTCTGACCTGGATTAGTATGGATAAGCTCCATAATATCAGTTTGGCAATATAAATCATCCAACATCTACTTTTTGTTGCATGAAAAAGAGCAACTCAGACATATAGAAGCCGTTTCCACCACATAAAGAAATCACGCTTTGCTAAATCATAATTATGGCAAAGAACTATTGAGATTATGATAAACTAAGTCAAACTAAGTCACTCGCTCATTAAATAAATACTTACATAAACAAATAAATAACTATTTATTTAAAAACATGCATAAATTGTGATTATGACAATGAGATTATGAAAGTCGAAACTATGAGATAAAAGGTCATAATTATGACATTTCGGCTGTCATAATGTAGACTTTTTATGTCATGATTATGACTTTTTAAACTCTTAATTTAGATTTTTTTATCTCAATTATGATGTTTTATGTCATGCTGATTTACAAAAGCATGTTTTTTTTTTTTTTCTTATATGGTGGCAATGGGACATTCTACATCTAATTCTGTGTTTCATGGGAGAAGGAAAATAACACAGGACCATAATGACATTCATGACAAAATGTTACATTTTGGGTGAACTACTCCTTTAATTAGATTATGAGCAAAAACTCACGCCGCCAAATATGATCCATAGTCTGAATTAAACTCAAGAGAGACACTGAGACAAACGACTGAGAGTTAAAGGCCTTCAGACGGGTTCAGTGATCCTCAACTGACTGCAGCAGTTCAGCAGTGGAAAGAATGAAACATCTACGGAGAGACAGAGCATCAACCGCACAGGGTCACTTATGCCAGTGTACACAGCAAAAAACACTTTCATTTTCTCATCATATCCACTGAACCACATCTCTTTTCTCACGGTGTCTGAAACGGCTCGATAAAGGATTCTAAACCCCTCCTCTCTGAGAGCTTCCTCTGCTCTGATTGGTCAGATTGCTCAGTGCGCTGTGATTGGTCTAATGCTTACAGCTCGTGTCAGAAACGAAACTCCCATTACCATATCTGAATTTCAGCTCATGCACTTTACACACGGTGATACAAACAGCAACGACGGCGTAGGTTTTACCGCATCAATTCCAGTGCGAGTCCTCATCTCTTTGAAGTGCATTAAAGTGGATTCGCAGCGCTGAAAACAGCGACAACACAAACCAAACTCTCCCAGTCTCAGCGACAACGACAGTGTTGGAGGGCGGGACAAAGTAGATGCTGTTCCCGGACAGCCAATGAAGAGCTACAAACCAGCAGAAAATAACTTAATTTGTCAGACACTTTGATCTTTACAGTATATTGTACAGTATATTTCATAAGGTAATATTTGAAAAAATATAATAGAGACACTTTAAAATAACAGGACAATGGATGGATGGATGGATGGATCCATCGTCCTGTCCATCCATCCATTGTCCATAATCCATCCATCCATCTATACGTTGTTCTATCCATCCATCCATCCATCCATCCATCGTTCTGTCCATCCATCCATTGTCCATAATCCATCCATCCATCTATACGTTGTTCTATCCATCCATCCATCCATCCATCGTTCTGTCCATCCATCCATAATTCATCCATCCATCCATATGTTGTTCTATCCATCCATCCATCCATCGTCCTGTCCATCCATCCATCGTCCATAATCCATCCATCGTCCTGTCCATCCATCCATCGTCCATAATCCATCCATCCATCTATACGTTGTTCTATCCATCCATCCTCCTGTCCATCCATCCATAATCCATCCATCCATCCATCCATATGTTGTTCTATCCATCCATCCATCCATCCATCCATTGTCCTGTCCATCCATCCATCGTCCATAATCCATCCATCCATCTATACATAGTTCTATCCATCCATCCATTGTCCTGTCCATCCATCTATCATCCATAATCCATCCATCCATCCATACGTTGTTCTATCCATCCATCAATTGTCCTGTCCATCCATCCATCGTTCCATCATCCCATCCATCCATCTGTTGTTCCATCCATTGTTCTATCTATCATTCTATCTATCAATCCATCCATCCATCCATCCATCCATCCATCCATGGGGTCATTTGTTCATGTTTGCTAGTGTGGTTAAAAAATTTAAACTTATTGTTAAGTGTTACCGAAATAGTTAGAGCTGAAATGACCTCAGTTGGACCTGCATATAATCATTGTGAAAATATACTGTCTAGCAACAGTACTGTAGTTTTTATAAATGAGCTTAAACACACTGAAGCTTAAGCTTTAAGTTTATCTCATGCTGGGGAGAAAGTGGCTGGTACTCTAGCAAATAAATGTTTCAATGGAAACCACATGGCTGGATTCAAACCGAGAGAGGAAGTCCTCACAATCTAATAAAAGCATAAATCAAACTAACATAAAACAAGGAACATGCCCAAAACCTGCAGTCAAACGCTTGGCCCTGGTAGTGATTAGCAGAGCATTATTTTAGCAAATGACCTGGAGGGGTTTGTTTAATGCGTCGGGTTATTTATGGAGCTCAGAATAAACTGCTCCGGGGTGCTTGTCCTCACCAAAACAGATGGAGATGTTTGTCTACAGATTCATGTTTTTCTGTGCTGTTAACAAATAGATATTAAATAAATGACCCGTAACAGTGACACAGCGTGAGAGATTCTGTTAAAAACCTGGGCTCATTTGAGCAAGAGACTGCGAGAGGGAGTCGTGTTTCATGAATAAAATTCTAATCATATCCATCCATCCATCACTCCATATACATCATCCCATTCAGTGTTCCATCCATCCATTGTCCATCATTCTTTCTATCATTCCATCCATCCATCCATCGTTCCATCATTCTTTCTGCCATTCCATCCATCCATCCATCATTCTATCCTTCAATCCGTTGTTCTATCCATCCATATATCATTCCATTCATTGTTCCATCCATCCACTGTCCATAATCCATCCATCCATCCATTGTCCTTTCCATCCATCCATCGTCCATAATCCATCCATCCATCCATCGTCCTGTCCATCCATCTATCCATTGTCCATAATCCATCCATCCATCCATTGTCCTATCCATCCATCCATCCATCCATTGTCCATAATCCATCCATCCATCCATCCATTGTCCTGTCCATCCATCCATCGTCCATAATCCATGCATCCATACGTTGTTCTATCCATCCATCCATCCATTGTCCTGTCCATCCATCCATCGTCCATAATCCATCCATTCATCTATACGTTGTTCTATCCATCCATCTATCCATCCATCCATCCATTGTCCATAATCCATCCATCCATCCATATATTGTTCTATCCATCCATCCATCCATCCATCCATCCATCCATCCATCCATCCATCCATTGTCCTGTCCATCCATCCATCATCCATAATCCATCCATCCATCTATACATTGTTCTTTCCATCCATCCATCGTCCTGTCCATCCATCTATCGTCCATAATCCATCCATCCATCCATACGTTGTTCTATCCATCCATCAATTGTCCTGTCCATCCATCCATTGTTCCCTCATCCCATCCATCCATCTGTTGTTCTGTCCATTGTTCTATCTATCATTCTATCTATCAATCCATCCATTGTTCTATCCATCCATCCATTCATCGTCCATAATCCATCCATCCATCCATATGTTGTTCTATCCATCCATCCATCCATCCATTGTCCTGTCCATCCATCCATTGTCCTGTCCATCCATCCATCGTCCATAATCCATCCATCCATCAATACATTGTTCTATCCATCCATTGTCCTGCCCATCCATCTATCGTCCATAATCCATCCATCCATCCATACGTTGTTCTATCCATTCATCAATTGTCCTGTCCATCCATCCATCGTTCCATCATCCCATCCATCCATCTGTTGTTCCGTCCATTGTTCTATCTATCATTCTATCTATCAATCCATCCATTGTTCTATCCATCCATCCATCCATCCATCCATGGGCTCAGTAAGATTTTTTTTTATGTTTTGTGCCCCCTTTTTTTTCTTTTTGCTCGTTTTTAGTTGATCAAAAGCAGTAAAAACATTAATATTGTTAAATATTATTAAAACTTTAAATGACTGTTGTTCAATTACAGTACATTTAAATGTAATCTATTCCTGTGATCAAAGCTGTATTTTCAGCATCATTACTCCAGTCTTCAGTGTCACGTGATCCTTCAGAAATCATTCTGATATGATGATTTGCTGCTCAAGAAACATTTCTTATTGTTATCAATGTTGAACAAATGTTGTGGTGCTTCATTTTTTTTTTTTCTGGAAACCATGAAGGATTTTTGATGAATGATTCTTTGATGAATAGAAAGTTCAAATGAACAACATTTATTTGAAATCAGTTTTTTGGTACATTATAAATGTCTTTACTGATCAATTTGGCCAATAAAAGTATAAAACTAGGCAACATCAGCTTGACTTAAAGGAAAGCCAGTGAAGTGAAGCACATCGTTCAAATAACCCATCGGAAATGTAACTCAAGTGGATGAGTTGAGAATACAAACATATCTTCACACATCCAGTTCAATCACACACTCCTCGACAGATTCTGAGTCACACTATGGCTGCATCTACACGATGACATCACCACCTAACATGACCGCGACGCCAAGCAACATAATCAACATCTATTCTCTGCCATTGTGTTACCAAAGCCAGTCTGTTTCCAAGCACAAAGTCACGAAACTCTGAATACTTGAGTTTCTTTATGCAAAAAAAAAATCATTTTTTATTTCCTTTTTATTTTGGGGTGTTATTATCGGCAGATTCAGCCGCATTCTTGAGCTAAATATAAAGACAGAAACTCTGTTTGACGACATTGGTTGGGAAGCGGTTCCTGAGTTTACAGCTCACCTTCTGCCTGCTTTGTGTGTGTTTTGTTTAAGGTCATCTTTTGTTTTTCCAGGAAAAGCTGATGAAGGACTCACTGATGAGATGTTCAGACTAAACAGGATCAGGGTAAAGCTCTCTGGTTCCCTTAAAAGGCAGCAGTGTGGCATCTTACATAACCCTTCCTCTTCAGCGTCTTAAAGTACACGGTGAAAACCTGTCGGATCGAACAGTACATCACAGTTCCTTCCTTCTATTGCAACATTCACATTGGACAGCACAGCTCCACATCATGTGTTGTTCTTATTACACAATCACAGCCGTTTGCCCAAAGAGACCGTGAAAACGTGCTGAAGCAAAGCTCACAAAGATGCGATTTACTTCCAAGTCTGATCATCCAACACAAACCAGGTCTTTACACATGCAATGGGGCTCTGGGTTTGATCATCGCAATGCTCTTTGTCTGATTTATTTTATAGCTACATGTCTGCACAAGTTACTATCTTGGCTAAAAAGATATGATCTTGCAATTCAGACTCTGTTTCTTTTTATTCATGAGTGACAATTTGTTATGCATAATCATACATGCATGTGACAAACAAATGATCAAAATGAGCAAATCAGCAAAATGACGCTCCATGAAGCAAACCAGAACAACACTGAAATACATAGAAGCACTGATAGAAAAGACATATATATTTATATATATAACTTAAAGTAAAATGTGAGGACATTTCATGTGTCCTCATATTTCAAATAGCTTTAAAAACATACTAAACAGAGTTTTATTAAAAATGTAAAAATGCACAATGTGTGTGTGTGTGTGTGTGTGTGTGTGTGTGTGTGTGTGTGTGAGTGTGTGTGAGTGTGTGTGTATACGTTTGTGATATATGAGGACACAAATTCGACATAAACATGGAATATGAGGACATTTCATGAGAACAATGTTTTATTAAAAATGTAAAAATGCAGAATGTTTTGTGTGATGGGTAGGTTTAGGGGTAGAGTTAGTGTAGGGGGACAGAATATACAGTTTTTTACAGTATAAAAACCATTACACCTATGGAATGTCCCCATAAAACATGAAACACAACAACTGTGTGTGTGTGAGTGTGTGTGTATACGTTTGTGATATATGAGGACACAAATTTGTGTAATAACATGTGTATTACACTGCTATTACGACATTAACATGAAATATGAGGACATTTCATGAGAACAATGTTTTATTAAAAATGTAAAAATGGAGAATGTTTTGTGTGATACCCATCACACATCAGGTTTAGGGGTAGAGTTAGTGTAGGGGGACAGAATATACAGTTTGTACAGTATAAAAAACATTACGCCTATGGAATGTCCCCATAAAACATGAAACACAACAACTGTGTGTGTGTGTGTGTGTGTGTGTGTGTGTATACGTTTGTGATATATGAGGACACAAATTTGTGTAATGACATGTGTATTACACTGGTATTACGACATAAACCTGGAATATGAGGACATTTCATGAGAACAATGTACAGTTTGTACAGTATAAAAACCATTACGCCTATGGAATGTCCTCACCTTGATAGCAAAACAAACTTGTGTGTGTGTGTGTACATTTTAAATTGACTGAAACATTAGATTTTAAAACATCATTTAAAGGGGGCATCACATAAATGTTTAATGTCAAGTTTTGTTGACAAAAAAGTTTCTGCTTTAGGCGTACATACAACCGCTTGTGATTTCCGTACTCTGGAAAAAATGAATTTTCAAAGTTTAACATTATTGGAGTGGGTTTTACAAGACTTTCACATTTAATTCAGTATGTTATTTGCCATTTCTTTGTAATTGTTTATGAAACTTACCAGTAATATCCCAGTGAAAATTGTTTCAAAGTAAATCCTACACCATTTTTTTTTTTCAGTGGGCTTTGTCTAATAAAGGGCACATCTTAGTTCCTTAAGGTATTAATCTAGAGGTGAATAACTTACATGTACATAGATTTACTTTTGAGGGCACTGCCCCCCCCCCCCCCCCCCAAAAAAGGCCCAATTTGATGATTTTGAACCCCATTTTGGATGTGACAGTACATACCAAAACATTGAAACACACACAGCTGTAGGAGCAAGTACTCATGAAGACGTCCTGTGTTCAATAGCAATAAAAAAATCCTTCAGAAATGCACATACAGACCAACTGTGCCTCTGGCTTTTGGAAAAGACCTCCGCTGAATCACACAAACGCACTGCTGCAATCGAAGCAAAACCGGACAGAAGGGACGTCATGTAATTCTCTGGCTAATTATGTGTTAAGTGAGCAAATTTTATGGTCAATTTTAAAGTATGAGCTCCTTTCAGAACACATTATCATCTTCAAGTGCAACAATCAGCTCTGTGTCACGTCACAGCGTCCCTGCGAAAAGAGCGAGATGTTTGGAGTGGAGAGGATATGATGTAGTGGTTTGTTTTGAGGCTTTACCATCTCCATGTAAACACTCAAAATCTTATCAGATGAGTCACGAAACACATTTCTTGGACCAAAATGCATCGAGAGAACCATGCTGTTCTAGTTAGAGTGACTTTTCACAATGAACTTAACAAATAAACTTTGTACGGGCTCTCAGAGAATCTATATAATGACAAACGTTTGCCGTAAATCAAGTTTCCTTTGGCAATAATTAAAAGCCATGACATCCCTTACAAGAATGTTCTAGATTTACAGCAAATGTGAGTGGATCCTATGTGGAAGTCGCCACAACGATGGTAGAATGTTGTGAGTGGTTGCCCGGAGGTTGCTATGCAGTGTTTTTAGTATGTTTCTACGTGGTTGCTAGAGATTTCAGAGTGATTTTACTGGTACAAGTGAAAGGTTACACAGAAATATGGATGAGAGAGAGAGATGGTCATTCAGGATTGACACCAAATCCTTATAAAAGATAAATCCACTGGATCAGAGGATGAGGAGAAGCATTCTTGTAATGCCATGATCTAAAACAATGTGTTACTATGTGTGTTTTGAGCATCTGTCTAGCAGCCTTGTGCATAAATTACACATGATGAATCATAGCCAACTGATCAGCACCTGTTTTTTAAGAGGCATGTCAGACCAAAGGTGGAACTTCAGTCCCCTATATCACACCTATATCCCTTATACTAACATCTGTCACTAACCCTGTGGATATAAGAAGACCTAAAAATACTCTCATGATCATATATTGGTTTTTAACTCAAGGCATTTTTATCTGTAGTGTAACAAAAACTATATATATATATATATATATATATATATATATATATATATATATATATATATATATATATATATATATTACCATTCAAAAGTTTGGGGTTATTAAAAAGAAATTAATACTTGAAAAAATTAAATTGACCAACAGCAACTGTAAAAACATTTATAATAATTTCAACACTGATAATAATCAGAATTTTCATCATATCAGAATGATTTCAGAAGGATCATGTGACTCTAAAGACTGGAGTATTGATGCAGAAAATTCAGCTTTGAATAAATTACATCTTGACATATATTCAAACAGAAAAATGTTATTTTGAATTATAATAATATTTCACAATATTACTGATTTTACTGTATTTTTGATCAAATAAATACAGCCTCGGTGAGCAGAAGAGACTTCTTTCATAAAGCATGCTTATAGATCCCCTTTATGGTGGACCTGAGCAAAGTATATTTGGATAAAAAAGCATTTAATGTATTATTATTATTATTATTATTATTATTTGGGTGAACCAGAGTTTTGACTGATCCAGGCATAATCTGTTTATATGGAGAATTATGTTAAGAATGACTCTTCACTTTGACCTCAGTTACTTTAAGACACCGCGACAGTTATTTTACCCACAGATAATGACCTTCTCATGTGGCCACTTCGGCTGAAAACGGCCACAGGATCAAGACTGAGGCAATTTCTCTCTGTGTCTCCACACTGAGCCGCTGAATAACCTCTGAAGTAGCTCATTACGCTGCCGCTGGTTTTCACATCACCACTAAAACATAATAAATAAACAAACTTTCCGAGCAGGGGCAGCGTGGCTTGGCAACCCCCTGTCCTATAACCATAAATCAATCCAATAAATGTGCCGGCCTATACTGGACACGGCTCCCCTGCTGCCGATAAATGGACACAGGTTTGTGTCCAGGACTGAAGGAATGAGCCAAGTGAACTGAGCTCTGCCAAACTGTGTAGGAGCTGACATCCATTCCAGACCCCAACATTTACCTGACACAATGGTCAACAGTCAGAGGAAAACTGATTGACTAGAATGTGAAAATGAAAAACAGTGAGAGTGAACAGAAGGTGATGAGTAAAACAGACAATGGACAGTCACGTGTGTGTGTGTTGTCCGGCACACCATTTAACATCTTTAAAGGGACATTCACCCAAAAACATTATTTGCTCGCCCTCATGTCAGTTCTCACGTGTGTCATACATGCAGAACAGAGAATGAAATTCAAGGGCTGCTGCAGCAGAGAGGAAGCTTTTCAGTGAATAGCAATTTAAAATTTAAAATAAGCAACTGGAATATAGAATATAAGTATATTTTTGTTTATACTTAAAACAAGTGGAAAAAAATCTGCCAGTGCAGTGAGACAAAATATATTTCTATTAAGGGTGTAACGAGACGAGACGAGATTTTTGCACTGTATTTTTAAGAAATCCTCAATAACACAATTCATGACTGGAAAAATAGTCTGCAGGTGCATTTTGAGATCATCTTGTAATGAATGTTATTTCAGTTCTACTTTCTGAGTATGAATTATCATATGCATTGAAAGACAACTCAAACTTATGATTGAAGCTCCTGATTGAACATAAATAAAAATCAGTATAAATAACAAAAATAAACAACAGCTTTTTTCTTAGACTTATAATCAAAGTACTCTCTCAAAATTCAAACAGAGACCAAAACAGAGACCAAAGTAAGGGGTGGTTACAAATACACAGCCCAGTCTGAGATATTGAGAGACAGGATATTGTATGTAGCCTAATTTATGTGAATCAGGGAGCTTGCGTTTTACTTTCGCTTTCAAATTTGCGATCTCTTAGACTCTGTTGCATGACAAATCGTCCGCCACGGTCTTGTCAGTCATCTCGCCTTACTCGTGTCATATGATCAGTGCACTGCTCTGATTCCTGCTGCACTGTGTGCAACTCTGCAGCTCGTGCTGGATGAGCAGAGAAAACATTTACAATAGTACAATAGCCCCTCCCTCCAAAAAGCATAATGCGTCCTAATTGGTTGGCTGGACCTTTGTGTTGTAATTGGTCAACTGCTTCCAGCGTGTTTATTAAACGTCACAATTAACAATTAAATGTTAACACACATACCAACTCAACCAGGCCCCACCCATTTATTTTACGAATGCGTTGAGTGGGAATTTTTAAACTATTGTGACATGAACAAAACTCAAGACTACAATGGAGGCGTTTCAGAGAGTTCAGAAAAAGTGCTCACTGATATAGAGAATAACTCCCGTTAAAGTGAATTTTTAACATTTCTAGACCTTTGTCATGCTCAAAAAGCAACATTACACCCTAAAGAAAACATGTAAAACAACATCTGTACTGTAACTGCTCTTAATATTGAATAATTGTGAAAATAAAAGAAGGTTGATCTATAACGGTCGTCATTATTACTGTAACTATTTTTAAAAAAAAAAAAAAAAAAAAAACACTACAACTTTATGCACTGCAAAAGCTGGAGTAAATCTCAGCAATTTTACAGTTTAGCCACACAGCTGCGAGCGCTATATCATCCCAAAACTATTCAGTCTAAAATACAACTGCTACACCGCAATGAAACATCATCATGTTCACAACATACAAAATTCATTAACGGTAATCCATATAACGTTCCATGCAGTCATTCCTCCGCAGGGGAAAAAGCGTGTTAATGACGGACCGTTCCAAAAGATCAGCTTCTGATTGTTGTACATTTGTGCTTGATTTTTGTAAGCATACACAGATTAGTCCTCAGTGCTTCCAGCTGGACGTCCCACACGCAGCTAAGGTAGAAGTGACCCTGCGTTTACAGCAGCTAGTCTGGAGGGAAGGAATACAGCCCGTGCGAGACTCATGGGACTGTAGCGGGAATTGCGTAACATCAGCTGACAGCTGTTGGGATTTGTGGCCGGGAGCTTTGGGCCTGCAAGTATGCATCCCATCACAGTGAATTCATCGTGATCATCATAGTATGCAACACTAATCGAGAGCAACAGCAAGCACAAACTAACCAACATACATTTATACTATCGGTTAGCTAGTGTGCGGCACAACACCGGCAGAAAACAAGCTTTAAATAAATGTAGTTTTTTCGTAGTCTGAAGAAGTATCCCATAAAATGCCTTGAAATCCGTATCGTTTAAAATGAGATTTTCATTAGCTAACTTTGTTAGTCGTACAACTAAATATTTATACGCTCTCGCTTTGTCTTTACTATACAGATGCGGTTTCTCTATCAGGTAAGGTGTAGATGTCAGGCCAATGAACCGGAGGTAATCCTGTCAGTTCGCCCATCCAATTGACCGTTCGCAAAGACCCGCCCCCTTTAGTTACTGTTGCTATGTACGACAAGTCATGCGCTCTCATGCCACACATCATGTTCTCACGAAGTGGAAAATACATCCTGGACCAAAGAGGACACACGTTAATCTACTAAGTCTACTGGTCAGATCGCCTGTCAATCAAACTGCTGGCGAAGAGTAAATTGAATAAGCGTGTGCGTGTTGGCCAATCTGGTTCCGTCCATTTTAGTTAACATTTTCAAATAACAATCGTGGACAGTGAGTGACCTTACATATTCAGATCAAATCAGATTTTCTGCAGATATCTGCAGACAAAAAAACCATGCCAGCTACCGTTAGTGAAGTAGTCAGGGGCATCGTTCTGCTTCCACTTAAGCTCCGCCCACAAATATGACACAACGTTTACTAACTGAAAAGGAGTTTATAATTGCAAAATAGCAGTCAGTCCTAAGGTTTTCACATACAAATCTAGTCCAATCAAGGCTTTGTTCCTCAAAAAACAGTCCAATTGTTAGTAAATCCATGGACACAGGTGCGCGCATCTGAGTGACTCGAGGCTCAGCGCTGCGTAACGCTACCGATTAGCATGCTGACAACTTAAAGCAGACGGACTGAGCGTTACGACTGGGAGGGAAGGAGTGCGAGATGTTTGAGGCAGTAAGTCTGAGCTGTCAGGTGATTTTTCAAGTGTGCGTTACGAGGGTCAAGGGAGCCGAACCGCTCTGAAACGGCCAACGGCACAAATGTTGATTCTACAGAACCATTTGCACCCAAGTGCCTGCGATCAGTCACACGTTTTCCCCTCCGTCAGTTGCATCGCACAAGATACGAAAACAAACAAATTAACCCAGAAAACCCACATGCAATGAATTAGCCTGGTATGTGGAACCAAATGAGCCGAGGGGTAATTTTATTCCCGTTTGAAGGCGTAATGGACACAGTTTGATCTCTCGAGTGTTTCCAGCCTCAAGGACAGCAGTGTTCGGAGCGGCCAATGAAGATGGATGTAATAACAGGTTTGTTTGGGCTCATGCTCGGCTAATGAGCTGACATCATGCCTGGATGGTTTTCTCACCAGTAGCGCTTGCTAAGTAACGAGCCAGGGTAATTTCAGGTGGTTTACCTTTGATTTTCACACTGGATAAATGATGGGAGATATGATTGTTGGTGCAAACCAGCCAGTCTCCAGGTCTACTCGCTAGGGGTTTTATTGCACTTTTCGCACCACATGCACCATTAGAGCTTTTTTGGCAGCCTGGGACTCCAGTCAAGGGGCAATAAAAAAAAAAAACAAGTATGATGGAATCGCCACATGGAGGGGGATTTAGGGAAGACGGTCCGCAGAACAAGAGGAGAGACCCTACTCATAAAACAATCTCCAACATGCTTGAGTGTTCACTATAAAAAAAAAGTACACATAATTGGGTGAAATAGTAGCCAAGCTCACAGTCAAAACATAAACACAGTGCTGAGCGTGTAATTGCTGAGAGAAGAATATATATATGCCGTGTCTTATGAGCAGTGTGTTTATGTACGTTCCTTTATGTTCTTCAGATGTTCTTGGAACACGCTGGAAGTTTATTGTGAACTTTAGAAATATTGGAAGCACTTTATTTTACAGTCCTGTTCCCCATGTACATACTGTGTAGTAATCAGTGCGCAACATTGAACACACACACCAGTAACAGTTTTGCTGATGTGTGTGTCGATATATTTTAAAGGGATAGTTCACCCAAAAATGAAAACTCTGTCATCATTTACTCACCCTCATGTTATTCCAAACTTGTCCGAATATCTTTTTTCAGCTTAAGACAAAAGAAGATATTTTAAAGAATGTCGGACCCATACTATGGAAGTCAATGGGGGCCATCAACTGTCTGTTTACCAACATTCTTCAAAGTATCTTCTTTTGTGTTCAGCAGAAGAAAGAAACTCATACAGGTTTGGAACAACTTGAGGGTGAGTGAATGATGACAGAGTTTTCATTTTGGGGTAAACAATCCCTTTAAGAGAGATTGAATCTCCTCTGAAAGCTGGACCGAAAGTAAATATCAAACATGTTGAATATTTCTGATCAGAAATCCTGTTGTGTGGGGGGAACCCCGATGACAATAGCAAACGCACTCTGAAGATCGTCACGTGGAACGAAACGATACCCAATGTAACTCCACTACCCGGGTCCTACTTGACCCGCTCTGAGCAGGCCTCGAACCTGGATCTTCCGGCATGGGAGTCGGACGCTCTAACAACCCCTAGCATCTCTTGAGGTCAGAGAAGTCAGGTTCACTCGCACAGCAACGACTAGCTGGCTTCCGTTACACTCACCCCCCTAAACGTCACTCCCATCCGGGTCACGGCACCAATGTAACCTCTTGTAACACATTTCTTAGGAACGGGAAGGAGGAGTCGGGAAGAAGGAGCCGGGAAGAAGGAGCCGGGAAGAAGGTGCCGGGAAGAAGGTGCCGGGAAGAAGGTGCCGGGAACCGGCGAATGTTCAACGTAATTTGAATAAACTCAAAAACAAACAATAAAACGAAAGTAAGTTCCTCACGGCGACTGCCGCCCACACAAACATAATAAAAACACAACATAAATTCCAGGCCTGGTCCTCTCTCGTCCTTCACTATCCTCTTTTATGCTTCCGGAGCTCCTCCGTGAGAGATACGAGACCGGTGTAGCGCGCAGCTGACGCTCATTATCACTCGCGTCACCGGCCTCGCGCCGTTCCCTCATGGCTCTCGCCCACCCTGCTCGTCACACCTCTACACCCAGGTCCTACTCGCCCTGCTCTGAGCTCTGAGCCACGAACCCGGGTCTTCCAGCATGGGAGTCAGACCACCAATCAGAAACCCAGCTAATATAAGACGGAAGCATAACACAACTTCATCCAATCCAAAGATTTTCCGGTAAAAAGCAGTCCAAACACTATTATAACCATTTCTTCTTGCCCGCCGTCTGCCATGTTTGTTTACTCTAAAGTAACGTTTTGCGAGGTATCCTCTCGGGACTGATGGGCCTGAGCATTTTGAGAGTCTGAGTTTCAACATGAAAAGAGAAGAATGCCACAGAGAAGCAGCTCATTATGACGTGTGTACACACTGTTGCTTTACAAAGTGTCTTTGATCAGAGGTCACAGGGGAAGGGTTGTCTTATAAAAATAAAGGTCCTAGGGAGTCTCCTTTCAGGTCTGACATTCCTCGAGGGTGTCTTGATGACAGACGTCTTCCCCTTTCTGTGAAACGAACTGCATTGCAAATGGGGTCACCAAGCACATTATAAACTTGTGTAAATACAAATGTGAAATATGTTTTGTACACTACCTTTCAAAGTACGAATGTTTTTGAAAAGTCTCTTCTGCTCACTTAGGCTGCATTTCTTTGATTATAAATGTGAATATACCAGTGATGCTACGTGTTGTGTTCATGAGTGAATTATGTTGCGATTATTATTTTGTGTAATGAAGTGTTGAGAACAGAAGTGACGAGCAATCAAGAAGGATAAAGTTCGCTATCTGCCATTCTTGGGCAGAAATTGTTTTTACTGAAATGAATCTGAGATAAAATATAAATCACAATTTTTGCTTTTTATTTATTTATTTATTTTTGCTTCAAAATGTGGTCCCCCATACACTCCCATTATAAAGCTTGGAAGAGCCAGGATATTTTTAAATATATCTCTGATCGTGTTCGTCTGAAAGAAGATCATCTACACCTAGGATAGCTTAATCATGGGATCATTTCAGTTTTGGGTGAACTATACTATGTCTGCAATACATCTAATCTTGTTTTCTGTGAGAGACAATATGTTTTTAACAATAAAAAACATTTATTTGGATCAACTTGATGGTGAGTAAATGATGACAGAACTGTTTTTTGTACCGTTTCTTTAAGAGTGGCCTTGACTCAACATGATGTAACACTTATATTTATAATCAGAAATGCTTTCCTGTTTTTTGTTCCTTTCAATAATAAGTAAGGTTAAAATTAAAGGCAGAAGCTCAGGACGTGCATGTAGCACAAGTCGTGATGTGAAGCTTAGACATCACTCGAAGTGTTGGATTGCGCAGCTTTTCCTTCGATGTTCTGAGGATGGGATCATAATTTGGCAGCAGAAGCTGTTTTTAGCCTCCGCTGTAAAACGGGATGAGGTCAGAGCTCAGACTTACAGTAAATCTAAAAACATTTAGGAAATCACACTGAGAAATGGACATTGTCGTAAAGCAACGTTATTTTCTTTTTCCTTTTAGGATTGTGGGCCAGTGTTGAGGGGTCTGTTTCAAGGATGTGTAGCGCAGCCCCTCATCTAACGGGACGCGGCTAGTGTTGGTGGTCCATCCGGGGCCGCAGGGGAAAATGGAGAGCTGGTTAATCTCCTCTGGAAGTCTCACGTCATCTCTCCCATTTTTGCAAACTATGCAGCATGTGTGCCTGTATCATCCACTATGATTTTAGTATTATTTATATGCAATTTTATTTTGCATTTTAAAATGAGCTTTTATTTTAAATTGTAGTTTTAGTGAAAAACACGCTGTTTCACTCGCTCTAACGTTACACTATCACACTAAACTGTGTTTGAGTGTGTGGAAAGTTGTGATGTTATTCTGTGTATTAGTTTGTTGACTGTATGAGACTAACAGTGAGCTAGATCAACATTACAGGATCACACTGATGATATTCTAACATTTCATCATGTTGAGCTTTATAACATTGATCAGTCTTATATATCCTACATTTGCTCACCTCGTCTAATAACGTGCGAGAGCGCCGTCTCTGTCAAGTCAAAGTTTGTCGCAAATCATTTTGGAAACGCCACGGCGATATTGATCCTCGTTTTATTTCTCCTTTTGTCCCAAAGTTTGCTTGCCACGGTCCATAATGTTTGAACGAAACAACAGCGCGCCGCTAGACGTTACGCAGCTGCCTATGTCTGTTATACACATAACAATCTGACATTAGGTGTAGTTTCTTAAAGTGTCGGCACTAATCTGTGTTCGACATGAGCACATAAACAACCTGTAGGAGGCAGAATTCTTGCTCTATGCTCTAATTCTTGAAATACTTATTTCACTTGATCAATATATATATATATATATATATATATATATATATATATATATATATATATATACACACACACACTGTTTTATAAAGCTATATCTGATTTTGTGTTCCAAGGAAGAATGAAAATCATGTCAATTTGGCCTTGAAATTACATTTTGGGTGAATAAATTATGAAAGCATTTTTATATTTAAGCTAACTATTCCTTTAAGAAGCTTGAGAGTACTAAATGATCGACATTAACGATATCTTTTTCTATTCAACCATTAAAGTCAGCACGAATGAAAGCTGATATAGTCTTTTCTTCCCTACTGTGACGTATTTCTTGAGTAAAACCGCTTTATAAAAAGTTATGTGCATAGATAAATCATTTATAATTGATTGCAATATTCCATTAAAAAAAAAAAAAAAAAAAAAAAACAAGTATGATGGAATCGCCACATGGAGGGGGTGAATCGCCACAGTTCATGGTGACTTTAAAGTGAGCTCAATACATCAACTCACTAATCACTAGACATCTAAACGTGCTGCTGAATCTTTCCCATCGGATTTGCCTAATAGATTTCCACAGGATTCCTGAAATTAATTGACATACAGTTCTTTTGTGTGGCCCAAAACAGCATGAGGCAGATTTACTGTAGACATGCAGAGCGCTTCTGTTTCAACCAATAGATTTACACTGAACAAAGCGAGGACATGCGGCAAAGCCGGTTCAAATTGCAAGTGACTCCCAGGACTCCAGCTCAGCCGTGGAATTTCAACATAAATCATTCCATGCTGAAAAATACCATGTACTGTCTCCTTCGTAGCGGACTCTTGTGTAGAGTTTTCCCTGAGCGCCGGGGCGGATGGCGAGCTCTCTTATTGAGGCTCAGGACGCTATTGTTAGAGTGATTGGCACATGAACGTGTGTGAGAGACCACACAGCAGGACAAATGAGCGAGTCAGCGGGAACAGAAAACACCCATCAGCCTTTTCTTCAGTAATCATGTTACGGACAGAGCCAGACACAGTGTGACGAGCAATTCTAGTAAAATGAAACGAACTCTGAACAAAATGTGACCCGTGCAAAATGCGCAGCTATGAAGCTTCTGAGTGACTGCTATGTAGATACTTGCTGGTCCATGTGCAAAATATATGTAATCATTGTGCATATGTGGGATTCAATGATGTAGTATAACATGTAATAAAGATAAAGTCAAAACTCTTTGCTGAAGAGCTCTTCAAAAAAAAAAAAAAAAAAAAAGGGCTTTGTGCTGACAGGTGAAGGAGCGTGTGAATGTGTGTGGGCATGCAGCTGTATTAGCCGTCTCCTTTTTTGTCCGCGGGAGACGTTGAAACAGTTGGACACACTTGCAGAACCCCCGACTCAGACCCTTCATCCAAAAAGTCAGACCACCAGCTCTAACCGTCAGTCAAAGCGCTCTTCTTTCAATTTCAAATCGGCTCATTGCAAACAACTGTAAACTTGCCATTCATACAGCATTTCCAAAGAGTTTTCAGTAATACTTTCTATGAAGCCTGTGTATGATAAAGCAATAAGGAACAAAGACGAGGCGTGTTTTAGGCACAATGTGAACTGGCTGTGAAAAATTATATTAAAAATAATAATAATTATGATAATGATGATCGTTTAAATTAAAATAACTAAAATGGTTATATAACTTACTTTAACTCTGGTTACAGTTCACAACAACATACCATTTTTAACTTAAAATGCTTTATATAAGTGGATACTTCTGACAAAATTATTATTAATCTAATTCTTTTATTATTTTAATACTTTTAATCATATGATAGCTATCATTATTATTGATAATAATGTATAATGTGTTATAATAAGTTACATTTAAAATATATTATATATATATAATATATATTTAAAATATAATATATATAAATATATATATATTATATATAATATAAATATATTTTTTTAAAATGTAACTTATTATAACACATTATAAATTATTATTATTATCTATAATATATTATATAATATTAATATATACATTTTATATATATATATATATATATATATTTTTTTTTTTTTTTTTTAATTATTATTATTACCTATTTTTGGTTGTATAAGAGTATAATGCATAAGAAAAAAATCAGAAATCATTGTTAAATCATCCATTATCTTAAATTAAAGAGATAAAAAAAGGCATAAATAAATTGACAAAGCACGATATATCCAAGCTTCACAGGAAGGCTTACAGAAATGATGGTGAAACATCAAGTTATATTGTGACTGCAGCCTCAAGAACATCTGAGTAAAGCAAATTCCTGCTGATCACTTCCCAGCAATCCCAAACAGGGAGGAACAATGTGCTGATACAGACACAGCCGGTCACAAGGTTTGGCATTAAGACGGACATAATGGAGAAGGCATCGCAGGCCGCCACGGGCAACAACACACATCACAGTTCATTCAGCACCTCTCTTAATCTTTCTTTCTGCGCCTACTTTAATTGGCTCACCTGTGTGTCCCGCCAATTATCTGGAAAAGACCACAAGAGGAAGTGAGATCATGCATGAACCATAAAACTTCATGCATTTTTATAATGGAATCTATATTGGCTAAGATACATGATACAAAATATGCTTCCAAAATGTGATGAGATGGATACAACATATATACAATATATATATATATATATATATATGGTGATCAGAAGGTAAATGCCAAAAATGATCAACCGCTTGCACCAAACAGAAATTCAACAAAAGCCTTTAATCGGTTGCAGTAACGATGTTTAAACTGAACACACTAGTCAATCCAGTCTCATCTAGTTCATGCGTGGATTTTTGATGCAAAATTAACTATAATAATACAATAAACAGCATCATAAAAAGTCACTGTTTTGTCAGACGTGATGGTCAATTTAATAAATTAAGTGTTCGCTAAAAAGCTCAGCCACAAATCATTTCATGTTTAAAGTCATTTCAAGTTAGATTCTTTAAGAGCGGCATTCAGAAACGTCAAATAATGGTGGGTGGAGGATGCCGTGATCGGAGCTACGTGTGTATTCAGCGTCGTGGGTTTTGTGACAATGGAGATGGAATGTAAACGCGTATATTTTACGTGATTAAAAGGGCAAAAATTGGGCTCAGAGATGAAATCTCCTATGGCATCCTGTAGTATTACAAATCAAGGCTGAAAAAAAAAACACAACCCTACAGGTAAATGCAATTTTCCATGTTCGTGACGTATGTATATTTACACAGCTTTTTAAAAATCCCGGGTGTTTGATGCGTTTGGCCGATCAACGCACACTTGCGTCACTGGTAGTTCTTGTAGTGCTGGTTTAGACCGTACTCTGAAGGAGGAGCTCATTTGTTTCCCTCAAAAAGAGTTCCTAGAACTGAAATTGTTCCTTGTGGTGCAGACACAGCAAAATCAATAATAGTTCTAGCAACTATGACAAAGTTCCTCCGGAGCTCCAAGTTCCATATGCAACTTTTACATTATTGTGAAAAAAAAAAGTTTCTTTCGATTTTTAAAGTGTTCTTCACGGCAAAAAAAAAAAAAGAAAAGCTTAATTTAACTGCACTCTTAAAAATAAAGCTTCCAAAAGGGGGTTTTTCACAGTTTTGCACATTCTTTTTGCCAAAAGAACCATGTTTTTCTTAGTGTAAAGAACCCTTTTCCACTACAAAGAACGTTTTGTGGAAGTGATGTTTAAGTTTCTTCATGGAACCGTCGACAAAAAATAAAGAACTTTTATTTTTAAGAGCGTGTTCAGTAGCTGCGTTTCCATTACCCTTCAAATAGTGCAAATTGAAATGCGCTCAATGGAAATGAGTCCATTTTGCAAAAAAACCCCCCAAAAAACTCCCATATATGGCAAAAAAGTTTATACGCTCACATGAGCTGGTTTCGAAAAAGGAATATTTTGCATAATCGAAATGGAAGCAAGTTTCACATTTACAGGTCACCTGACACACGCAAAAGTCGATCATTCTTTAAAGATGGCGCGTATGTTTGGACAGTAGATGAGAGAGAATACTGGATTCTAAACAACAAAGAAATGCCACAATACGAAGACTTTGAAGCATATAGGAGGGAGAAACACCCAGAAACACCTCATTCGTGGCCGCTCCCAAGTATAAGGAGCTTTCCTTGCCATTAATGCTTGGATAACACGCCTGCGTCTCCTTTGATTAAAAATAATGGCTAGGGCAGTGTCTGCGATATACTTAAACCTGCTAACATCCAGTGCCATTATTTTTGGAATGACTCATTGTGAGAGGGAAAAAAAAATGTGTTTTAGTCGCAAAACATGAATGGAAACGCCGTCATTTCGCATAGTTTTTTAATCAACATTTAGAAAATAATGTAAAAGTTTTGCACAAATCCAATGGAAATAATATATAAATATAAATATATATACACATACGCCTCTTCCCAGATTGAAGCAGGTGGAATCACATGTGAATAGATAGATGAACAGAGGTGAAGAGATATTTAACTGCTTTCTTCTTTTATATCAATAGTTCATCGTCGTAATGACCATTATTTCTGTGCAAGGGGGCAGTGAAAGGGGTGGAGCCACCTAACAACAACAGAGAGAGAGAGAGAGAGAGAGAGAGAGTGGGAGGAAGGGAAAGAGAGACAGCAGTGTGTGTTCCTTGTGTTCCGTGCTGATGAGTGGAAGTTAAGGACGTCTCCCTCTAAATCAAAGTGTCACTCAGATTGGACATTTAACAGCGAGCAGCTGGAGGATCATTTGGACAGAGACACTTGCAGGAGATGCAGACACATACTGGGACACACGGACCAAATTTAAACTGCACTTAAAATCTTAACTACACCGGGACACAAAATGAGACTGTCACCCATCATCATATGACAGCAACAGGACACACACTTGAGGACGGACACCAAGAAAGCAGGACAGAATAGGACAGTATAGCGGATTGGTGATGACTTTCACTTCAGGGACGACAGCATCCAACCTGCCTGGAGAGAGATTAAAAGGATAGAGAGAGAAAGAGAGAAAAATCCCGGCAACTTCAGCACACTGTCCTGGTAAGAGCTGCTTGGTTTGTAATAAACCAGCATCAACCTGAAGTCAAGTGAATCATGTTCTCTGGTTTTCACCTTAATACTGTGACTCAGCTTACATAGACCCAGAAAAATAATAGACTGGAACAGAAGTTTATGCATGTCCAAATGTGCGTGACTTTGCGTGAGATTTTATTCATTTCCATTTCTTTGCCAGACCTGGAAACTTAGAAGAACCCTGATGGCACTCAAAGAGCAATTTACATTTATTCATTTAACAGACGCTCAAATCACAAGCAATTTAAAATTGAATTTTGATCAACTATTATTAGAGATGAACCCCAAAATTATATTCACTACATTGTAAAAAAAAAAAATAATAATAATTTGTTTGTTCAACTTAAAAAAAGTAAGTTACCTGGTTGACTTAAAATTTTGAGTTCCCTGAAACTAAAAATTTGAGTTACTACAATGAAGGAGATTGGTTTAATCAACAGAAGCTAAAATATTATGTTATCTGAACAATATTAATTATCCAAGTTGATTGGACAAAAAAAAAAAAAAATGTTGTGATAACTCATGAAAATATATATATATATTTTTTTTTACAGTGTAGATTTTCCATGACTTTTAAGGTTTCAGAAAATTGTAGAACTGTAAACTGTTGCACGGTGCTCGCAACATCGGTCATAGGTTCGATTTGTTAGAAAATGCATGAACTGATTAAATGCAATTCAAGTTTCAAAGCTCATGAATGCAAATATATGAAATTAGAAACTTGCATAATGCTCTCATCAAACTGTTCGATACATGCATAAGAAAGGAATGTTCTACATGGTGATGCTCCTAATGATCCTCAAGCTACAATCACACTTTCCACGGCGACAATTACTGCCTGAACTTCACATTAGACATTTGGGTACTGGAGGAGCAGAGGTTATGATACATCAAGTTTCAACAAGCTTTTAATTATGAGTTACATAACCACCACGTTTGCTGCATCTAAAGGGATGTTTTCCTCAATATTCAATACAAATGGCTTAAACATCTTGGAATGAATGTATACATGCAGATATACAGTCATTAAACTGAAGTAAAAATCCTATATAAATTCATCCCACACCATCCTGTCCCACAGGAATCCCTAGAGCTGGATTTGTGCCCAAAAATAGAAGGTTATTGTTCATGCATACTGAAAATGATCCAGAGAAATCCGAGGCGGAGAGAAGCGGAGACACCGCTGACATCAGCAGCGCAAGCAGACAGCCCACTATGACATCATCAGTCAGATTTTAAATCTGTGAAATGCGAGTCAGATTTTGAATTCTTAACAATGATGTAATGCTGCATTCACATACTTTGACTCTATGGAAGTGATTTTTGTCATACTAACAACAGCAAAACAGATCCATGTGCAGCTTTAATGGTGATGACATCATAATACAGCATCTCACGCATATTGAAGAAAAAAAAAAATTAACGCATCAAACAGCAAGTTACCTAATACCTCTAACTGCTCATTTTAATATGACAATTCGCAAGTGCAGATTTGTAAAATTCTGAATTCATTTTTTTTTTTTTATATTTGGAGAATCATAAATATGGTAATACTGACACGATGAAAAGGCTTAACCATAATGCAAAGAGAGATTTTTACACTTTAATAATCAACAACAACAACAAATGTGAATGCGGAGCAGAAATGGAATACAGCGATGGAAAAGTCTTAATAGCCAACAGACAGGTGGTATGTTTCCCGAATCAATGCCAAGACAACTGAACAACAAGAACAACAACAAAAAAACCCTAAAAATTCATTTAAAAAAAAAAAAATATATATATATATGATTCATCATGCACGTTTGTAGCATGAGATCACGGATCCTTGCTGAGCATCTTGAGCAATCTTGTTTATACTCCGGTTGATTGGAATATATTTTCCATTGGTGACTCAATGCTTGTTTCAGTCCAAACCACACGATGCAGTGATTCAGATGTTAAAAATAAAGAAATAAAATAAAACTTTTTTTTTTTTTTTTTTTTTTTTTTTGCATTAGATCAAGTGGTGAACTGTCCAAGCTATATCACCTCCCAGAGGCAACACTAATATTTTAGGGCCCTACTTACAACATTGATCTCTGAAACAATCCCTGAAACAAGTGAGAAGGAGCACTTACTTACTAATGAGCACAATGAAAAACATGGACCGTTGCTATGGGAGACTCTCTGTACACACAACACACCACACCAGGAACTGCGTGTGAATCGATTTTCCCATCCGTGAATTAACGCATTCCAGTCCTAGGGTGTAAATCTATGACTCAGAGATTACAGAAAAGGACAAAATCGGACCAAAAACCCCATCCACAAATATTTACCTATATAGGTAAACTTAAAACTGGATTTGATCTGATGTTCAGACTCAAGTGCACCTCAGATTTACGATGCTCTATGTTGTTTTATGCACCATAAGCTTTGCAGCATATATACTGCGCAACTAAAAGTAGCTTATTTTGTAAGGCGATTCAAGCTTAATGTTATAGAGGATACATACTGTGGGTGAAAAGAGATCAAATATTCGTTGTGAATGTGAGTTTGCACTGCTAGTGTAATCTGATTCACAAACAACTGACTCTTATGAACTGATTCTTTTAATGTATCGCTCAAAACGACTCTCAAGTTACCAGTTTTGAATCAGGCTGATGAATCCTTCACTAAATTAACTCAAAGCATCAGTCAGATCAGTGACCGTTTTAGGAGATTATATGCAAACAGAGGGGAACACGTGCGCATGTTAAAAGATCAATTCTGATTTGAAGCTTGTGACACATAAACATACGCATCACTTTATTTAGAGTTCACGTAAATCAATTGGAATGAATTTGTTCAAACAAAAAACAAGAAACAGAACGTGTCCACGTAGCTATTGATAATAAGAAATGTTTCTTGAGGAACAAATCATCATCAAGGATCATGTGACACTGAAGACTGGAGTAATGATGCAAGAATCACAAGAAATGACAGTTTAACATATATTCAAAGTTCTTTTAAATAGTAATAACATTTCACTTTGCATTTTCGATCAAATAAATGAATCCTTGGTAAGCATGAGAGACTCCTTATGAATTTTCATGGGTATTCACATAAACATTACTACTCCTACTGAGTATAATAAACTCTTATCTTATTATGTTCCAGCACAAGCACACGTCTCAGAGAGTCATGACTGCCGTCACTTTGAAGCACTTTCTTCTGGCCCTGCTGACTATCACCCTATCCAGTCCTTCCTCTGCTTCGCTTGGGTTCGCTGAGGAGTTCGAAAGCCGAGATGACGTACTTGAAAGCGAGTTCATGTATGCCGGTCGATCCAAACGCTCCCCTGACCCTCCCAGCGCCTCTAACGTGGACAAATGTTCCTACACCTTCATCGTGCCTCAGCAGAAGACCACGGGCGCCATCTGCGTGAACTCGAAAGAGCCGGAAGCCCTGCTGGAGAACCGCGTGAACAAGCAGGAGCTGGAGCTTCTGAACGGAGAGCTGCACAAGCAGCGGCGTCAGATCGAGACGCTGCAGCAGCTGGTGGAGGTGGACGGCGGCGTGGTGAACGAAGTCAAGCTCCTTC
Source organism: Opsariichthys bidens (assembly GCA_037194245.1). NCBI lineage: Eukaryota > Metazoa > Chordata > Actinopteri > Cypriniformes > Xenocyprididae > Opsariichthys > Opsariichthys bidens. Next base: position 27,486,238 of record CM074283.1, read on the forward strand.
GCAAGGAGTCCCGCAACATGAACGCCCGCGTGACGCAGCTCTACATGCAGCTGCTGCACGAGATCATACGCAAGAGAGACAACGCGCTTGAGGTTTCTCAGCTGGAGAACCGCGTGCTGAATCACACGTCGGAGATGCAGCAGCTGACCGCGCGCTATCGGGATCTGGAGCACAAATACCAGCACTTGGCATCGCTTGCCAGCAATCAGAGCGCGCTCATAGTGCAGCTGGAAGAGCAGTGTAGAAGAGGAGGTTTTGTTGGTGCTGGTGGAGGTGGTGGTGGTGGTGGTGGTGGTGGTGGAGCTGGTGTTGTACGACAAGCAAGACCTTACCAGCCTCCTGTAATCCTACCGCAGACGCCTCAACACCGCCAACCACCTCCGCCTCCGGTCCATCATTCCCCCGCCAGGCCTTTCCACCCGCCGACCTACACCCGCCACAACAACCAGATCACCAATGAAATCCAGAGTGACCAAAACTCCAAAGCAATGCCACCAACTTTACCGACCACGGCCTCTGAAACACACAGTTTCTCAACAGACAAACCCTCGGGTGAGTGTGTCGTCAACAAAAAACATCAAATTCACCTATGAAATTAACAGTATAAAAACAGGTGTAGCTGTCAGAGCTTTACCACATTTTCGGTTTCACTGATTGAGCTTAAATTCACAGCATATTTCATGAACTGATAACGTTTATCAACAAAAGTACTAACCTTTTGTACCTTTATAACACATTGACAACAACCTTTAAGGGTTAGTTCACCCAAAAACAAAATTCCTCACCCTCATCTTGTTCTACACCTGTAAGACCTTTGTTCATCTTCAGAACACAAATGAAGATATTTTTGATGAAATCTGAGAGCTTCTGATCTCTCTAGGCCAGTGGTTCTTAACCTTGTTGGAGGTACTGAACCCCATCAGTTTCATATGCGCATTCACCGAACCCTTCTTAATAGGAAAAAGCGGGGCGTGTCATCACGAATTATATGAGTCGGGTGTGTGTCTTCACCTCCTCCGAACCCCTGAGACTGACTCACCGAACCCCTGGGGTTCGATCGAACCCAGGTTAAGAACCACAGCACAGTCATAACCAATTTCAAGGCCAAGAGAGGTAGAAGAGACATCGTTAAAACAGCCCATGTGACTCAACCTTAAAGGGTATAACACACACAGTTTCTGCCAATCTCATGTTAATCTTGAGTGCCTATAGAGTAGTATTGCATCCTTCATATCTCCAAAGAGTCTTTGGTTTTATCCGATTTATAAAAGAGAAATACGCTGTCCCGATTCTTTCCAAAAACAGCCGAGCTCCCGGAGGCGTGACGTGGGCGAAGCTAAAGAGCACGCGCAGCTTTTCCGTAGCGATCGTCTGCGAACTATCGATGGTCTGCGAAACAAATGCATTTAAACACACACGATACACCATCGCATTATGCCTGGATAACTTTTGATTCGCTATACAGTACTGTGCAAAAGTTTTAGGCAGGTGTGAAAAAATGCTGTAAAGTAAGAATGCTTTCAAAAATAAACTTGGTAATAGATTATATTTATCAATTAACAAAATGCAAAGTGAGTGAACAGAAGAAAAATCTAAATCAAATCCATATTTGGTGTGACCACCCTTTACCTTCAAAACAGCATCAATTCTTCAAGGTACACTTGCACAAAGTCAGGGATTTTGTAGGCATATAGTTAGGTGTATGATTAAACAATTATACCAAACAGGTGCTAATGATCATCAATTCAATATGTAGGTTGAAACACAATCATTAACTGAAACAGAAACAGCTGTGTAGGAGGAATAAAACTGGGTGAGGAACAGCCAAACTCAGCTAACAAGGTGAGGTTGCTGAAGACAGTTTACTGTCAAAAGTCATACACCATGGCAAGACTGAGCACAGCAACAAGACACAAGGTAGTTATACTGCATCAGCAAGGTCTCTCCCAGGCAGAAATTTCAAGGCAGACAGGGGTTTCCAGATGTGCTGTCCAAGCTCTTTTGAAGAAGCACAAAGAAACAGGCAACGTTGAGGACCGTAGACGCAGTGGTCGGACAAGGAAACTTACTGCAGCAGATGAAAGACACATCATGCTTACTTCCCTTCGCAATCGGAAGATGTCGAGCAGTGCCATTAGCTCACAATTGGCAGAAAACAGTGGGACCCTGGTACACCCATCTACTGTCCGGAGAAGTCTGGTCAGAAGTGGCCTTCATGGAAGACTTGCGGCCAAAAAGCCATACCTCCGACGTGGAAACAAGGCCAAGCGACTCAACTATGCACGAAAACACAGGAACTGGGGTGCAGAAAAATGGCAGCAGGTGCTCTGGACTGATGAGTCAAAATTTGAAATATTTGGCTGTAGCAGAAGGCAGTTTGTTCGCCGAAGGGCTGGAGAGCGGTACACGAATGAGTGTCTGCAGGCAACAGTGAAGCATGGTGGAGGTTCCTTGCAAGTTTGGGGCTGCATTTCTGCAAATGGAGTTGGGGATTTGGTCAGAATTAATGGTATCCTCAATGCTGAGAAGTACAGGCAGATACTTATCCATCATGCAATACCATCAGGGAGGCATCTGATTGGCCCCAAATTTATTCTGCAGCATGACAACGACCCCAAACATACAGCGAAAGTCATTAAGAACTATCTTCAGTGTAAAGAAGAACAAGGAGTCCTGGAAGTGATGGTATGGCCCCCACAGAGCCCTGATCTCAACATCATCGAGTCTGTCTGGGATTACATGAAGAGAGAGAAGCAACTGAGGCTGCCTAAATCCACAGAGGAACTGTGGTTAGTTCTCCAAGATGTTTGGGCCAACCTACCTGCCGAGTTCCTTCAAAAACTGTGTGCAAGTGTACCTAGAAGAATTGATGCTGTTTTGAAGGCAAAGGGTGGTCACACCAAATATTGATTTGATGTAGATTTTTCTTCTGTTCACTCACTTTGCATTTTGTTAATTGATAAATATAAACTATTAACATGTCTATTTTTGAAAGCATTCTTACTTTACAGCATTTTTTCACACCTGCCTAAAACTTTTGCACAGTACTGTACATCGTTTACATTTTATGCGGCGATTGCCAACAAAACAGACATTTGGTGCAGTTTTACTTCCGGCCTGCGGTTCCGACTCATGCCGGGGATTTTTATTGCTGGGGCTGCTTCGGTTTTCGGTCTTAAACAATCTGTAAATCCACCATCGAACTGGGCCTTGTTTATAAAACCATGAGCAGCCACGGAAAAACACCAAGAAACAATTGATTCAGACATGACTTTATCCTTGTTTGATAGTTCATTTGAGGTGGTTTCTATAGTTATTTCAATGACAAATGTCGAGAGTGCATCAATGTAATGTGTGAGCATAAATCTCTCAAATCCCTTAATGCTGGGTTCTTCGGGAAGCAAGGTTATCTTTCCCTCACAACCAAAACCCTTTGGTGACATTGTTGATTTCTTGGCTCTGAAAACAAAGTAATCTTTATCGAGCAAGTCCTGAAGAGCGCTGCCGACGACTTGTTTTTTGAAACTTCGCCGTTTTTAGCAAGAGAATCCAAGTGGTTAACAGTGTAAAGTCAGAGGTCATGAAATAGCATTAGACATCCCCTTTAATGTTGCGAAGTGACAAGAATACTTTGTGCGCAAAAACAAAAATAACGACTTTATTCAACCATTTCTTCTCTTCCCTGTCAGTCTCCTACATGGTTTACTGCGCATAACATTAAGTTTGAAAAATACAACACGGAGCAAAGAGGACAATGACAACATATGAAACAGTTTCATATTTAAAATATAGTAATTAAAAAAAAAAAAGTTTAATCAATAAATAGCATCTAGTGTGTGTTTAATGTGTGGTGACAGATCGCTGCAGCTCCTCGTGAAGCGATCATCTCTTCACACTAGTTCATTTATAGCATCAAATAAACATGAATGAACATCAGAAGGAATGTTGTTTCAAGACGTGAGGACACACAATTTCTCAATTTCAAGTTCATCAACGTTAATCTACTAACTCCCCTGACCGCTTTGTCGGACAAAATGGCGGATTCGGGGTTATGATTGGTCAGATCGCCTGTCAATCAAACTGTTTTCGAAGGGTCAATTAGTCTGTTGTGTGATAACCTTAATTGCCTATCAAGTCCAAAGAGGCGTCAGACTGTAATGCACAATTTGTCTTGTACTGCCATTATTAAGTAAGTAAAAAAGATATTATTTCTGCAAAGATAACTGCAAGTTACTTTAATGCATTCAACGATTCACGGCCGATTCATGGTTATGGCGATACTGTCCACACCCCACTTTGAAACCTAGTCAAGTCACCTTTATTTATATAGCGCTTTTTACAATGCAAATTGTGTCAAAGCAGCTTTACAGTAATAATTGGCAAATAATTTTGGCTCTTAAAGAAAACGGTGTCTTTGTGAATTCAGTATTGATTCGTTCCGCAGTCGAGAAAACAGTGATGTAATCGTCCAGTTGAATTGATGGTACTGTATATTAAGTACAGCACACAGTTAAGTACTTAAAGAATCATTAACGGAATCAATAAGTATCCAGAAATGTGAATAGCAAAATCCCTTGCCTACTTGCAGCGCCGTTTAAAGAACAGAAAATGTCAAAGAAAATCAAAAAGCATGACGCAAGACTCCACAACGTGACTTTCTGCAAAGAATTTTGCATACGCAACAGGATCGGTGTGACTAATGAGAAACATCTAAACATTACATAGCCAGCAATCTTCCTTTTCTTGCAGCGTTTCAGCAGATTTACAAGGCTAATTGTCTTTTGCACATTGAGAATGATAAATAAGTGTGGATACGCCTAAGTGGTTCGGTTACATCAGAGGTTCCAAAGAAAACATCCCAAAGGTTCACCGACACGAGCAACATGGAGACACGTGGATTTCCCTGCCTCTGATCACGCCAGAGAGCTTGGCCTCCGTCCCATTGCAACACAATAATTTGGCAACATATCTTCTGAACTAAGAGTTCACATTAATCTTTGGAGGAAAACCCTCCAAGACACAAACCACTTTAAAGTCCTTAAATGGGGGATTCCAGACACCATTCAGCAAACTTCTACAGTGAGATCTGTGGTTTGATGTAAGAGCTTTGTTTAAGTATTGTTTACTATTCTGCTTTGTGGGTATTTCTATGCGGTAACGGACGAGATGGCAGAATAAATGAAATGCGGTGAAGGAATCTAAATGACGGGGTGACAGTACATGGTTGTGATTATAAACCTATACACATGTTCCTGAAATCTCCCTCACAATATCCCCAAAACACACATGCACACTATATCCAGTCATCAGTAAATTCATCTTGTCGCCCAGTTTTCTTTTTAATATGCCATTAAATCACGCCTCTGGAAGTTATTAGCGAGATTTTCGCCCACAACAAACAACTCCAGAGTGCTAATGTGCTTCGTTTCAACAGATTCACGCAAGCTTAACAACATGTAATGCGTCAGTTGACTGCGAGATTCTAATAAATATCCCACACCGCATCAGAAATACAGCTTTTAAACACTTGCTTGCTACTTTATCGCGTGCAGGACACATTTTGTCTTAGTTTCCACAGGCAACGAATGATTCGGCAACATCTTATGCGGGGAAGGCCGCAGTTTACACCTAAACCTACACATACATGCAAAATATACATTATGGATTGCTCCTCTTATGTGGCTTCGGAAAAAAATGTCTGCTAAATGCATAAAATGTAAAACAATAGTCATTGAGCAGATGCTTTTATCCAATATAAAATGTGAAAATGCAAATTCTGGGGGATCAAAATAAGCCGGAGACTCAATTGTGGCACAAAATATAAAAAGCATGTTTTATTATAGAATTTTGGGAGATTGTATGTGCAATTGAATATCATTCAAAACCTGCAGTAAACATGTCCTTAGTTACATAGAACAGATCCAAAAACGGCTGATGAGCAGTCGTCTAAAACTTCAAAGTAAATGAAAGCCATACAGAAGGTCCTTTCAAAAAGAGATGACTGTGATTTTAGAGCAGACGGTGAGTAGATCTTACTCACAACATGAGAAGGTTCTTGTTCATCAATAGTCTGGAAAATGATCCGGTCACAAGCAGATCGATACCAATCTTACCCATTTAAGATCCCGATTTCAAAAGCAGACAGCAGGAAAACTGCTAATCTGAAATTAAATGTCCAAACAGCCGTCAGAGATAGTCCGAGACAAATTGGAACACAAACTGTGACAAACTGGATTTCTCTGAAAAGATTCCATTGTATTTTTTTTATTACATTTTGGAGAAAATCAACAAGCGTGACAAAAGGTGTAGGGTAATTTGAGAATGAAACTTCAATGAGTGTTCTCTGAAACCGGCTGTCCTACAGATGAATGTCTCACTATAATCTGGTACGTTTATTAGAGTACGATACGGTTCAGAATTGATTGTTCGCAAAGCCCCGCCCCCTTTAGTTACTGTTGCTATGTCCGACAATCCACACACATCATGTTCTCACGCTGCGAAAAATACATCCTGGAGCAAAGAGGACACTGACAACATGTCGACAGACATATGAAATGGTTTCATATTTAACATATCGTAATTTTTTAAAGAAGTTTAATCAATAAATAGCGTATAGTGTGTCTTTAATGTGTGGAGACAGATCGCCGTAGCTCCTCGTGAAGCGATCATCTCTTCATACTAGTTCATTTATAGCATCAAATAAACATGAATGAACATCAGAAGGAATGTTGTTTCAAGCGCGGAAAGACGTGAGTGCACACAATTTTTCAAGTTCAAGTCCAACGTTAATCTACTAACTCCCCTGACTGCTTTGTCGTAAAAAATGGCAGATTCTGGGTTATGATTGGTTAGATCGCCTGTCAATCAAACTGTTTGCGAAGGATCAATTGGTATGGTATCAATCTAGCCTGACTCATGGAAGCGAATCTTGACAATTTGCATGCATTTAAACACCAACATTTAAATTAGGACACGTCACATCTCTAGTCACTGTGATGCCACTATATCAGAAAGCTACTAAAACAACCCTTTTGTGGAAATCTGAATGCAATCTGTGTCTGTTTCTAAAAGGTACCGAATGGTGTGATCCCCATCCAGGCATCTTCCACCAAATTTATTAGCTTCAAAATGGAAAAAAAAAAAAAAAACCCACTCATTAACATTCAGACCTTTGGCAGAAACACCCCCAAGAGGCCAGAAGATGTGGAAACAATAATCTGAAGTATCCCGTCTGAGAAAACAGGCACTGGCGAAAGTCTGATTTGGCTCTTGGACTGAAGCTTGTTAGCAAACTCATTAGACACCTTTACAGGGATGCTCGAGGTTCTGTAAATCACAGCGGTCAGAAGCAGAGAGTGCATGTTAATTTTCTAGATGATTTTCCATCTCCTTAGGGCAGTTTTTACGATGCACAAAAAGGTGTGGAGAGCATGCACTCATAATGAAAACAGCATTGCCTCAAATGTGCTCCTGGAAACTTGTGAGTCCAGATGAGAAAATAGCATCTCAGCTACCACGGTTGGATAAGTGCTGTCAAACAAGATATGACTATATCCACTCGGCTGCTCTGGTAACACATATTTCAATCAATAAAAAGGATAAAAAGACATAACATGGTGCATCAAAGTGCCACTATTGATTTTAAATTGTTAAGATTCTTTGAAATGTCTCTATTGTTTTCCATGAAAAAAAAGCAAAAAAAATTCTAACAGCAGTCAGTACTGTCAATGGGGAAATGGCTTAAGTTAATGGTACGAGATCAGTGAGGACAAAAATGGCATGCAATATTGTTTAGTAAAAATGCGAAATCCGCCTACTCGACCCGCTCTGAGCGGGCCTTGAACCCCGGTGTGCAAGCATGGGAGTCGGATGCTCTAACAAGGAGGCTAAAGGCTGCAACCCCATCTCTTGATGTCAGAGGAGTGAGGTTTACTCGCACAGCAACTACTAGCTGGCCTCCGTTACACTCACCCCCCTAAACCTCACTCCCATCCGGGTCACGGCACCAATGTAACCCCACTACCTGGGTCCTACTTGACCCGCTCTGAGCGGACCCTGGTCTTCCGGCATGGGAGTCGGACGCTCTAACAAGGAGGCTAAAGGCTGCAACCCCTAGCGTCTGTCGCTAGAGTATCTCTCGAGGTCAGAGGAGTGAGGTTTACTCGCACAGCAACTACTAGCTGGCATCCGTTACAATCACCACCCTAAACCTCACTCCCATCCGGGTCACGGCACCAATGTAACCCCACTACCTGGGTCCTACTTGACCCGCTCTGAGCGGACCCAGGTCTTCCGGCATGGGAGTCGGATGCTCTAACGAGGCGGCTAAAGGCTGCAACCTCTAGCATCTGTCACTAGAGCATCTCTTGAGGTCAGAGGAGTGAGGTTTACTCGCACAGCAACTACTAGCTGGCATCCGTTACAATCACCACCCTAAACCTCACTCCCATCCGGGTCACGGCACCAATGTAACCCCACTACCTGGGTCCTACTTGACCCGCTCTGAGCGGACCCAGGTCTTCCGGCATGGGAGTCGGATGCTCTAACGAGGCGGCTAAAGGCTGCAACCCCTAGCATCTGTCACTAGAGCATCTCTTGAGGTCAGAGGAGTGAGGTTTACTCGCACAGCAACTACTAGCTGGCCTCCGTTACATATGCAATATTCACACATAAGAAATACTACAATCCAACAACCCCAGCAAAGTTGGAACACATCAAACTCTTCTTCACAAAAGAACACAAGCTCCTAGAGGTAAACTAGAAAGGCAAACTAAATCTGCTGTCCCAGAAACAGCTGGATTCACAGCTAGTGATGCACACATCTAACATACAGCAGCTTTGAACCACGTTTGAACTGATGTCAACATACAATTCAGAAATGCTGTAGAGAGATTCAATAATGCACGTGTTTTCTATCTATACAGGACCGTTCAAAGACTGCTTACAGGCTCTAGAGGAAGGACATACCAACAGCAACATGTATCTACTGAAGCCAGAAAATACCAACAAACTGATGCAGGTCTGGTGTGACCAGAGACATGACCCCGGCGGCTGGACCGTTATTCAAAGACGAATGGACGGATCGGTCAACTTCTTTCGCAACTGGGAGACATATAAGGTCAGAGACAAGTTTATGTTCATTTATATGTGCAGAAACATTTTCTGTCAATGTCGAACACCAACAAATAGATCGTGCAAATAAAGACAATGAACTCATGCATGCTCAGTGCCAATAAACCAAATGTAATGCTTCAGATCTGTACCATTGGATAACAGCAGGAACTGCCCTCGTACTTCCCATAGTCATGGTTAGATAAAATAATGAAACACACATTGCTCTGAAATCCTGCCATTCGTGCATGGAGAAACTTCCATGACTAAATGTCTTAACCGTCCGTCTCTCAGCAAACTGCAGCTTTTTGCGATTTCTGAATTCACCCAGAACATCGCTTTCAAACGTCAGTGGAATTTGGTTATGCAAGATGGGCAAGGTTTCCAAACAAGGGCTTTGTCCACAAAAACACTGTCTGACGAAAACACTCTGTCGATGTCATTCAAATCAGGACCAGACGCAAAGAGCCTATGTCAAAGGAAATGTCTCAACGACTATATATTTTAAAACGCGCAAAAATGACTTAAATAAAAAACATTTATTAAATAATAAATTAGCTTTACGCAAACCACTTATTCCCCACAGATTAATGGGAAGCCAGGCAGAAATGGGAAGTAAGAATAATGCTAAAAACAATGCTGATGAGTGAAGATGACGCATTCCATGGAACATGATGAGATAAATTGAGGATTTTTTCTTTACATTGTTAAGGTAATAAAACAATATCAATAAATCTCCAACCTTGCACGGTGCATCTCCGTGCCAATTTCGAATTCGAATGCAAATTTGAATGTTCCGTAAAGATTGTGTAAAATTTCTCCATTGTGTTCCATGGAAAAACTAACAGCATTTAGGTTTGGAATGACTTGCGGGGTGAGGAAATAATGATAGAATTGTGCTTTCTGGTTGAACAATTTCTTGAAACAATGAGTAACATAACAGCAGTCTGGAGAGATTTAGCTGCTGATTTATTATGCATCAATAAGTTATGTTGAGCTGGCTTGTCTCAGACATAACTTGTAATTTCTGTCCGATGACAGCTAGTTACATACGTCCTCAGGTGTTTTAGATACTGTGGTCAGACCTGCTTCCTCTGAGTGAATGATTAACTATTAAATGCTGAGACCACTAAATACAAACACATGTGTATGATGTTGCTGGAGTTCTTTTAAATGTCATCATCTGCAGGATTCGGGATCTGGCAGAGTGTTATAGAAATTTAAGAGTTACTGTTTCCCTACATGCACAGTTTATTTGATAATCAAGAGGTTTCCACCAGTTCCTGCTCTCTTAATTCTAAGTCAAATGAGCATCCTGAATCCTGCTGAAGAGTCTCCTGGTCTTCTGAGTTTTTTTACAGCACAACCAGTTCTGAAAAACTCTATACTGTACGCAACGATAGACTTCACATTTCACTGATTTTACCATGGTTAAGGGTTGTTGTTAAACACAAACCAGCCTCCCCAAACTCACTTGTTTCATTTGCTCTGGAGATAATTTTACTCATTCCCGCCGCATATTTTGTACTCGCACCCAAAGTGCGCGTAGGTGACGCAGCCTCAGAACTAAATCATGTTGCTTTTCGCTGCTTATTGCACAACTGCACAAAATAATGTCAAAATGCTAGTCTTGGCGAGTATTCACACAAACGTCAGTTTTGTCAGTTTTGTTTTAAGGAAACGTAAACACGTATGTGTAATATTGTAATGGCTCTGTGCGTCAGGTCTTAAAGTGACAGCAGCCTAATATTCCTGCTGGCAAATTTTGAGATATTACTAAAAATATCTATATGGGAGTTTTTTCCCCATGGTATCGATGTTAAAATTGTGGCCAGTAAAAATACTGAGTGGCATTTATATATATATATATATATATATATATATATATATACACACATATATATATATATATATACACACACACATATCATATATATATACTATATACACATATCATATATGAAAGACAACAATATATAATCAACTACTACTCACTACTACTTTGAATTATCATTTATTTATATATATATATTTATATCTTTTTGTTACAAAAAAACTCTTTCTTTTCTAACTTAGCAAGGATTTGGTAACATCGATGGTGAATACTGGCTTGGTTTGGAGAACATCTACTGGCTGACCAACCAAGGCAACTATAAGCTGCTGGTGACACTCGAGGACTGGTCAGGCAGAAAGACGTTCGCAGAATACGCCAGTTTCCGGTTGGAGCCGGAGGCGGACTTCTACAAGCTGAGGGTGGGCCGTTACCATGGCAACGCCGGAGACTCGCTCACATGGCACAACGGGAAACAGTTTACCACCTTAGACCGAGACCACGACGTGTACACAGGTATCACAACCAGCACTGATCGAACACTATTCTGAATATTGTAGGACACACGTCCTCTCACAACCAACTTCTTTATAGAGATCTTTGCATAGTTTCATCGTCCAATCAGGGATATAAAATGCAGTGCTGCAAAAATGAGTCCTAAAACCCAGAAACAAGTTCGCATTTTGAACATTCAATGGATTTAAAGCTCACGTTTTGCTATACAACATAAAATGACGGTGGCAAACAGAGGAAAACGTCAGAAAATCCCGCCTCTATAACCTTGTGTTTATTACCGCACACTATTCTAGCTCAAAACTTCCGATTTTGCGTAAGAGTTGTTGGAAGCAAAGTCATGTTGAGGTCATGCAACTGCGGTTCTTTACAGCCTAACTTTAGCTTTTTAATTCTCACGATTGTATAATGGTTTCAAAATTCATTTGTGAAGATTATCTACATGAACGAAACGTGTAAAAAACTTTTGTTAGTCACAGAGCAAATCCAAAAACCAACTGGGAACCAGAATGATTCTAAATTCCATTGCAGCATTCTAAATAGAATCAACGTGTATCATAGCGTAATGCTGTATCAAAATACAATATTTACTTACTCAAACCTCGTTTCCTCTCATACAGGAAATTGTGCCCACTATCAGAAGGGAGGCTGGTGGTACAACGCCTGTGCCCACTCGAACCTGAATGGCGTATGGTACCGCGGCGGGCATTACCGCAGCCGTTACCAGGATGGAGTTTACTGGGCAGAGTTCCGCGGTGGGTCGTATTCCTTGAAGAAGGTCACTATGATGATCCGTCCAAATCCCAACACTTTCCATTAGAAACATCACGTGAAGGAAAACGCAAATCTGACATGGCATAACTCAAAAGACTTTGTAAATAGTGCAATGTTAATGTTTTTTTTTTTGTAATTATTGATGGTTTTCTTCATTTATGAGTCTTAATATGCATACATATTCGAAATCCAAACTTCATGAAGGAGACACGACTTTTTGGGTTTCCTGGAGCGACAGGTCCCAGTGGTGTCCAGGCTTTGTGGACACAGAAGAGCAAGTGAAAATGCTATAAAAAAAAAAAAAAAAAAAAACTTTACAATATTCAGTCACACAAACCTGGCAACACGACCTGAAGCTGGACAGCATCTTGTGCGTCATTACAAGTGCACTTAAAATGGGGATATAGTCAGTATGTTTACGTGACCTGATCTTAACAGGCATCTGTAACCTCATTCTCACTGTAAGAAGTCTAACCTTGAAGAAATGTCATTTGAGTTTACATCAGTGCTATAAAACACAATCTGTTATATACTATCAGAGGCATTTGAAGACTTCAAATCAGTCAGTTCTCATACCATTTGATCTGTTTTGACATCCAATAAAGGGTACGACTGTGCCCTGTGAAGTGGACTGCACAAGATTTCTGTATTCCTAAAAGGGATTTTTCAAACTTTTAGTAGGTAAATGTAGCCTAGTTATTATATATGCACCTACTTACCATCTAAATTAAGAGATGTGAATTGGTTAAATTCTGAAAACCTCAACAACTAAGCAAGGTCTCCTCATCATTTGATCTGTTTCTAGTATAGAATTCCAATAAAGGGTACATTGCAATTATGGTGGACTACACAGGGACATCTTTTGGATATTTTTCCTATTAAAATCTCAGCCTAGTCACTGTGTATACACAGATTTAGCTAAATTGTAAATAAAGAGACATGAATTGGCCAAACTTACATTTATCATTTCATCATTTGATCTGTTTATAGCATTGAATGTTAATGATGAGTTCTGTTGCAATTGTGCCCTACGAAGCGGACTACTCAGGATTTTTCAGGTAACTGTCAACATTTAGAGTTAAATTTAGCCTAGTCATTGTGTACGCACCTATTTACTAGCGGAATTCTAAATGAAGAGACGTGAATTTGTTTAAGACATTTAAACCACAAACACAAAGCCTCTGCAGACATCACAAAACATGTCTGTCTTGTATATTACTGATTATTTTAGTGGAACAGCATCAATACAGTATGTACATTAGAGCTGCAACTAACGATTATTTTTTCTGTCCACTAATCTAACGATTATTATTTCGAAGGGCGGGTATCAGGAGCGCGAGCAACTGAAACCTTGCACGTGCGAAAGAGAACGTCCAAATAAACTTCTTTGAAATGCAAAACTGATTTTCATTCGCTCGAAATATTTTCTTATTTGCGAGACGAAGATTTTCCCCTCAACTCAGTTCATGCGTACGAAATGCCCTTTTGCGCGCTCAAAATATGATCTTGCGCAAGCAAAAAGTTCTGCAAAGGGAACAAAGGACCATTTTATTTGGCCTCTGTTTAAAGTATTCCATACTTTTGATCATCGTGGTCGAGGTTTTTGTGATAGAATGGAACTTTCTCCGTTCCCAGGAGCAGAAGCCGCAATTACGCCAGATGAATGTAAACAGTGTGACGCGTCGACGCATTTTCGTAGTCGATGTAATCGATGGTGTCGTTGCAGCACTAATGTACATGAATGACTTCACTCATTTGAGTCCTGTTTGGAAACCATCTGTATATAGAAACTATGGCCCTGTTTACACCTGGCATTGGAATACGCTTTGAATGCATTCCCATTTACACCTGGTGTTTTAATCCATCTCTTCCGTCCACTTTTGACCACTTCTGTCTGGATTTCTTCAAGGGGAAAGGGTAAATAGATGTGCTTTTTCACATCTTTCGATCTAATGGATGAACTAAGCTCACGCAATTTACAAATGAGTGCGACCGGAGAGTAGCTTTCGTTTCTGCTCTGAACATTGTAAGTGTGTGTTAGAAATCAGGAATGGTGAGAGAACATTGTGCTTGGTACATTTTTTTTGTTTTCAAACCAAACTTGGGTCCCTTAAATCCTATCTGGCTAGTGCGCTTCCCATAATGTTTGCGCATTAGGTCGGTCAGCGGAGAGTAGGCGTCTTTTGTGGCTGTTCAAACGCATTCGACGGCATGAGCATTTTACACTATGAAAGCAATCGCTAAAAGCAAAAAGCAAAATTGAACAAGCTCTATTTTTTAGACCCCATTTACACCTGTATTTAGTGTCGTCCACTTGTGATCCTACTGACCAAAACGCATCTTAAACCAGGTGTAAACAGGGCTCGTGAGTGAGTGCGTTTTTGTAACGCAAAGTATGGCTGTGTTTTGTACTTGCATAATGTTCCAATAAATTATGTACAGCTACTGCGGTTTAGAAACAAGCTATTTTGTGATAAACTGCAAAAGCCATAAAACAAGTCTTGCCTTACAGACTACATTACAGTAAACATGAAAGACGAGTCGAGAATGACCGAGTTCAAAGCTCAATGTGTTCGTTTGTTCAAGCCTCTAGACGCCAAAGGCTCTAAGGGCCCTACAGGAGAGCCAGGGTTTGTCCTGTAAGAGAACAGTTCCAATCCTTTGCTGCTCAAACATCTTGGTTGTTATGAATGAAAAAGGGTGCCATGAACATTAGTTTCCAAATGAGGAAAACCTTGTAAATGGCTGGAAAATACATTAAAGTCAGTATGAAATCTCATTTACTCACTGGTCGCTTTTGCAGCCACGTTGTGTTTACACTCGCGCTCTTGCAAACTAATCCAACTCGAACTTTCCAACTTGTAGATTTTAAATAAAGAGTTGTCAGCAGCGTGACGCCGAAGTCACGCGATTGTATTTAGGGTTTAAAAATGGATAAAAGTTGCATTAATTTGCGAAGATTATCATGATGAACAAAACGTGTGAAAATCGAAACTTTTGCTGGTCACAACAAAAGTTGTATATTTCAGAATAAAATGGAATTTGCAACACATTTTAGTTTCCAATTGAAACGGGACTTTCTTTAGAGAGAAAAAAAGGGAATTGATTTTATTAATCAGAAATGAATCGAATTGTCTCGAAGTCCTTAGAATAACATTCATCGGTGCATCATGATGGAAACCTGGAATCAGTAAGTAAAAATAGGATTGATTTTCAATTCATGCGGAGTTTAAAATACTGTAAAACAGCTGTGGAGGGGTTGAAAAGTGAGTGCACGACTAAATAAAACGTGTTTTTTTGTTTGTTTGTTTTAAAGACACTATAGAACTATGAACAGACAATAAAGGCTATTGTGGCAGCAGTGCACGCAAGCGGTCATTTTGTCCATGTTTACCGTAAGCAGATGCACACCCACAATAACAATAAAGAGCAGATGCAAAAAGAGAGAACAACACATTGATTGTTCAGCATGACAGGGATTTTTAAGGACACTAGGACAAGTACATACTCTGAATACCATGTGCTGGGTCACATCAACACATGAAGGTAATAGTAAGTTTATGCACAAAGCATAACATTGCCTGCACTCATACTAAACGTCCCTTGTTTCAACTTCTAATTACATGATATGTTGATTATTTGCTTCTTAATCTAGTTGTCTAATAAACCTATATTACAAATATCGTTGTCTCTTTGACAAATTGCTTGTGTTCTTCTTTTGCAAGTCAAAACAAATCAAACCAAATTTTATTCATACAGCACATCTTAAAAATCAACCTTGGTTGACCGAAGTGCTGTACATGAAAGCAAAAATAAATAAAAATAAGAACAAGAAACACGTCATTGTACGCGAGATTGCAGACAGGCAAGATTTGTTGATCTCTTGATCTAAGTGTTCTAGAAGGGTTGTGAGTGACAATTAAGTCAGAGAGGAATGTGGGGGCTTGATTGCAGAGAGCTTTATAAACGAATACTAAAATTTTCAAAATCATTTAGGTATCGGACTGGCAGCCAAAGTTGAGAGGGTACAATTGGGGTGATATGATTTTGTTTGTTTTGGAGAATTTCGAGACGAGAGATTGAGGAGAAAAGTAGCTCGACATATAATGAGTTACAGTAGTCGGGTCGTGTGGAAATAAAAGCGTGAATAACTGGTTCAAAGATGTCCCTACTTAAAAGTGGTTTGACTTTGGCCAACCAGCGTAGGTGCTAAAACCTGGTGCTAACTATGCAAATGATTTGGTTATCTAGTTTAAGACTACTAATCCTAGAGTTTTTTTACCTTGGAGGTAAGGTATAGTGTGAGGGGGCCTCATTTGGATTGGGTTTTATCGTCATTCAGTAACACAAAATTATAAGTTCGTGAAGACATGCATCTAATTTTTTACGTGCAAGGTTTTCGTTATGTTTTATAGGTTTGTAGAGTTAAGTGTTGCCCAAGTAGCAGTGGTACGACACCAAATGTACTCCTAGGGGTATTATGTATAATGAGAATAGAAGAGGAGCCAGTATCGAACCCTGGGGTACGCCACAGGTAAGGTGAGTCGCCGAGGATGAATGTGCACCTAAACTAACTGAGAAACGTCTATTGCATAGAAAAGACTGGAACCATTTGAATACTGTGCCTGTGATACCAACTGACTCTTCGCCGGCAGTTTGATTGACAGGCGATCTGACCAATCATAACCCCGTTTCCGCCATTTTGTCCGCCAAAGCAGTCAGGGGAGTTAGTAGATTAACGTTGGTGAACGTGAGACACTATACAGTATTTATTGTTTAAACTTCTTTTAGAAAATTACAATATTTGAATTTCGAAACTTTGTTTCATTTCAAAAGTAACCTACTCCGTTTTGTCTGTCGACGTGTTGTCAGTGTCCTCTTTGCTCCAGGATGTATTTTTCACTGTGTGAGAGCATGATGTGTGGCGTGAGAGCGCATGGGTTGTCGGACATAGCAACAGTAACTAAAGGGGGCGGGGCTTTGCGAACAGTCAATTCCAGCTAAGTTAAGAGAATCGTGTGATCACCAGCGTCTATAGTCATTAAAATATCATTGAGAACTTTTAAGAGAGAAGACTCAGTGCTGTGCAGGTGTCTGAAGCCAGTCTGGAAAATGTCAGAGATAGAGTTTAAAACAGTCTGGTACAATCCTAGTCGCAAGACAATTATATATATATATATATATATATATATATAAAATGCAGAGAATATCTGAGCCAGCAGAGTCAAAGACCTGTTTTAAGACATGAGAAGGAAGAATTATTTCTTGCATGTCTGAAGGGAAACCGGCTCAAATTCATTCCACTGTGAACAATAGGATAAGGTGCATGCTGTCTCGAGGTGAAGACTCGAGTGGTGTTCATTTTGTCAGAGAAGAAATTAAGGAAGTTTTCACACAGGGTGTCACTTTGGATAAAAGTGTCTGTTAATATAAATGTAGTTAATTAAGTAAATTAGTTACAATTGAGAAAAAAAGCCACCAAAAGACGATTACATTGCATTGCATTAGAAGAGTAAATCAGTGAATAGACAGAAAGTGGCTAGAAAGCCAATATACCTGTAGAGTTTGTTTTGGTTTGGATCACTGAACGTCAGGCTGGCTTACAGTAAATTATTTTACAAATCAAACTGGTCAATCTGCCCAAAGTTGAGGGGCTGTTAATGCAACCGGTGTTCTTGCTATCTTCCATCTTCACTAAACATGTTAAAAATAAACTTTTTAGTCCAAAACCTACAACCTTAAAGTCTAAAAAAAAAAAAACACTCCTACAGACATATTGCACACAAACACAGAAGCAATGTTGTTTCAGTGTTTTTCCATGCCTGCCAATTATTGCTGTATTTCAGATTATCCCACATGTGAACTGCACAATGGTGGTTGCTTATGATATGTCAAACAAACAATATCTTCTACTCTCCAAGTGGACAGTTCATGGCCAGAAAAAGAGCAGCTAAGGACATTTTAATGATATTTAGTCAAAGGTTTAGGCATGCAAAACAACTTCAACATTTGATGCCAACGACAAAACTGCAAAAACATGAGCTTATTCTGTCCAAAAACTGTATTTTCAAAATATAATTTCTCAATGCATGTCCATAAATTTCTACAAATCAACCCAGAATATCTAATATGTGCTATCCCTCCATCTTCTCTCAGTTTAAATCAGAAAAGCAGCTGTAAATGACTAAGTGCTGAAGAATATGAGACAGTTTCCAACCATCTCTGATCAGTGATATCGCTGTGACTTAAGAGAGGGTTTGGAATCAATTTATTGTTGAGTCTTCAGACTTACTGGGAATTTGTGAGGTAATGAGAACCGTACGCCTGTGATCTCCAACACTGGGGTTCAACATGCATTAGTGTGAGAGAACATGGGAACTCTCTGAAATAATAAGACATATTTCATATTCAAACGCTGAGAATACTTATTCCATGGATGATAACAAAACACATGTGTCTCTCATGATCTGGGCTGCGCTAACCAGCCAAACTCTGATCCCTTGGTCAAGAAGGAGAAGTTAAAAATAGTTCCAGTGGTGTGAAGTAAAGTAAAGTGAAGTAAAAAAAAAAAAAAATTGGAGATGAGAGGGTGCTTGATTGCTGATCGTTCACTCAGCACACATGCGTCATTTGGATTAAAACTAAAATCATATGTGCCGGTAAAATAATGATCTGTTACATGATTTATGATTTAAGTAGTTCCCTTCATTATTACAGGTACATTAATCACATGACGTTTTCTGTGCGCAAACATCCCAAGCAAGTGTCCAGAAAGCTGCCTCTCAGAATTCTCTTTCATGTTTTCTTGGGCTTAAAGGACAAATTCACACAAAATGATGTAAAAATGCCCACATAGGCAAGTATCATTGTGAAACATAGTCGGTTATGTCTTAAGTGAACGCAAACAGTTGAGAAAACGCATGTGTAACAGTATGTTGGATAAGCAGAGCTCTTAAAGTGACAGCAGCCTAATAAACCTAACAAAAAAGACAAAGAGAAAATCCTTTTTTAATGACTTTTGTAACATTAATAATGATTAATCTAGATTTATTTTATACAGTGACAACTACGCACTATTATTTTACATTTGATTACTTTATTCAATTTCTGTACTTGAAAATTGTGATTTTTTTACTGTGATTTTTTAACGACTGGCCAGTAGAAAAAAAAGAAGAAAAAAAAGCCTAATCATTGACCCCTGCTGGAGCACCCCTAAATATTCACTGTGCTATTAAATTAAAGATGAAATATGATACGAAATAATTAGAACAGAGAAAGTAGCACTTCCTCCTCAATTTAGGCATAATTAGTCATGGAAATAACTAAAGGATATATCTATTTGCTAAGCCAACTGATTTGATTCATTTTTCTTTTGGTTTCTCTGCCCAACATTTTTAAAAATGAAAAATGCAATTAAAATACAGGTATTGGTACTCGGTATGGAAAAGTGGTATCGGTGCATCCCTAATATTTTCATGTCTGCGTGACAAGTAGGCAGTAATCTCTACTGAGTTTTGGTTCATTTTTGTTATGTGCTTCAGGTAGAAGTTCATGGAGACCAAGACGGCAAGCGCATATCATATTGCTTTTTATTTTGCTGTTATTTTGAAGGTACACATATAAAAATAAACCCTTTACCCTTTTGAATGATGCCTTACTTTTATCTGACAGAGTTTTTTAAAGGGTTAGATAATGAAAAATGAAAATGCTGTCATTAATTCCATGTCGTTCTACACCCGTAAGACCTGCGTTCATCTTCAGAACACAAATCAAGATATTTTTGATGAAATCCGATGGCTCAGTGAGCCACTTTCAGATGCCCAGAAAGATACTAAAAACTCAACTTTTCAACAATATCTAGTGATGGACGATTTCAAAACACTGCTTCCTGAAGCTTTACGAATCTTTTGATTTGAATCAGTGGTTCGGATTGCCAAAGTCACGTGATTTCAGTAAACTAGGCTTCGTGTTACATCATAAGTGATTCAAAATTTCGATTTATCACATAACTTTGGCAGTTTGAACCGAACCACTAATTCGAAACAAAAGACAGTGTTTTGAAATCGGCCATCACTAGATATTGTTGAAAAGTTGTTGTTTTGGGGGGTTTTTTGGCGCACAAAAAGTATTCTCATTACTTTATAACATTAAGGTTGAACCACTGTACTCACATGAACTGATTTAAATATGTTTTAGTGTCTTTCTGGACATTGAAAGTGTTCATTATCTTGCTTGAAGCATCGGATTTCATCAAAAATATCTTCATTTGTGTTCAGAAGATGAACGAAGGTCTTACGGGTGAGAACGACATGAGGATGAGTAATTAAATTTCATTTTAGAGTGCACTAACCCTTTAAGTTGTGTCCACTAAAATAATCCAAGCAATCACGCCTGTGCCTCACACACACATTCAAAATATCGTGTGTATCGTGACGATGCAAACACACCTTGGTTCGGACACAAATAATGTGAACACAATCCAGTGGGGCAGATGAAGGGGGAGTAATCGAACTCTGGTTTGGACCAGGCAATCGAAGCAAGTGTGAAAGCACCCTGACAAAGAGAAGAGATGATGACTCACCCAGGTAGGGGATGCAGGGCACCATCTTTAGGGAGCGGATGTACTCTCTCATCCTGGCGTAGTTATGCTCTTTTGAGGTCAAGTAGTCCAGCTTGTCAAACGTGGCCTTGTCCTTCCTATTGATAAGCTAAAGAAAAAACAGGAAAGTTGCGTCACTCTGTTAGTATTTCATTTGAAACACAGTATCAAAACAGACCATATTGGGATCATAATCACAATAATAATCAATAATGAGTTCTGCATAACATTTTACCCAAAGATCAGCCCAGCAAATATGAGGTTTACAGATTCCACTGCATTATTTGATTTGCTACTGCTGTAAATAAAAAAAAAAATACTGAAGTAAGATTTAACAAGACTATTTTCAGCACTGTTTATTTAAGTATTCGTAAAATTTACTAGCAATTTCTGAGTGAAAATAGTTTCAGAGTAAATTCTACACCATTTTTTTCAGTGTAGTTCAACTATCTTAATGACTTGTCAGTATTGAAGTGGCTGACGATTGTATAGGTCGTTTCCATGCAATCCCCCCCCCCCCCCCAAAAAAAAATAAAATAAAATAAAATAATATAAACCCACTATGAAAAATAAAATAATCATGTAAGATTTGTAAACCTTCTATTGTAACACGTCAGAGAACAAAAATAACAAACATGCGAGACATTTCATAATTTCTATGTTTTTTTATTGTGTTATTTCGGTTGTGTTGGGATAAATGTCACCCACATATTTTTATATTCAAAATTAGACGCATTAAATTTATTTTGTCATGACTAATGATGACTATTTGCGTACAGAGGTATGCAAATATTATTTGTACTTCATTCAAGTAGTATTTATTTCTGTTTGGACTATTTTAGCCTTTTTATGTCTGGTTCTGAAAACCTTGCGAGGAGGGTAAAGTCTTTACAGCGCTAGTAACTGAGATCTTGAAAACCATTTTTTTAAATGTTAAACTCAAATAGATGAAGAAACACTCAATTCTCCTTCAATTTTGAGTCGTATAAGATCTCATGTAGTTCATATTTTAAGGTTTGACAAGCTACAGTAAAGTTTTTTCTGGTTTTTACCTGACTGCTGCTGTTTTTCAAAGTGTTGATTCTTGGCAAATTGGGACAATTTGACCACAAACACAATAGATGTAACCAAAATTTGTGCAGCCTTTCCAAAATAAATCTATGTATTGAAACTTTGCATAATCCTAAATGATAAAGTCACAAAATTCAAGAAGAATTAAATAGTTTAACCAGTGCCTCAAACAATCAAAAGTGGGTTAAATTGACCCCAATGCAATTTAAAACCTATTTCCAGTGAAAAAGCACAGCTGGTGCATCATAACGGCGTCTTCTCAACATGCAGAGCAAATGCAAACAAGTGGCTTTTAGCAGTCCGTCCTGAAAGGATGAACAACCCGTGGAGAGAAACTATCAGACCAACTGTTTTCTGATGCTTCTTTTAGACTTCACAGCTGTCATGTCCAGGGTTTGACCTGTGACCTGTTTTCTGGAGGTTTTGTACCTCACTCATTTGTGTGGTAAATCAGGGACAAACTGAGGAGAAGATAAAGTTATTCATTTCAAAGCTAAACTATACAACACTCTTAAAAATAAAGGTTCTTTATTGGCATGAAAAGGTTCCATGAAGAACCTGTAATATCCATTCCACAAAGGGTTCTTTATAGTGGAAAAAAGTTTCTTTAGATTTTTTAAAATGTTCTTTATACTAAGAAACAACCAAAAATGGTTCTTCTATGGCATTACAACACCAACTTATCAGATTTCCATTCAAGGTGGTTTCATTTGGAGATTGTTTGGGAATACTAAATATCAATTAAAAACAAGGAGAACTCTGCAAGTGCAAAAACATCTAAAAGATCAGTGAAGAAAACACTGAAAACCAAATCTAACGATTGCAAAACATCTTGTATCCTAAACATTCTGGCCTGTTTTCCCCAGAAGGGTTTAATAGTTTATACTGTACCTTTGCCCACCCAGCTTGTTCCAAAATACAACCAACAACTCCTAAGCTAGAGCGGGCATGTGGTGCCAAACTCAGGAGACAGAGAGGCCGCGTCTCCATACATGTGCCTCATTAATAACAACTCCGGCTGGTCACGCCATGAGATCATGGAAGCCGCGATCTCATTGGTTTACGAGGCTCTAGGGGACAATGCTAATAGCTTGTACATTTGCAGTGGTAAATACCTCATGATGGGAAGAAAGACACATTTGAAATTCCACTGACTATTGCAGAAAACTGTGGGCAGAACACAGAGCTGTAGCGCATCCAGGCTCAAAACTTTGAGAAGGAAACGTCAAGGTGCTAGTTTACAAATGCATATGGTATAAAAATGCTGGTATATACACAGTAAAAACCCCAGAGTTAAATCAACTCTGCTCAGATAACATTTGGTCCCTCTCTAAATAGTGTTAAAGTAACACTCTTCAGAGATTGAATGTCTTTTATCGTCAGTTGATTTCATCTAAGACTGTGGCTGAAGTCAGTTGTTTTTCTTGTGTTTCTCTTTTCTTCAGTGATTCTGCTTGTTAACAGCAGGTGTTCATCATTAATGTTCAATCGTCGCTTAATTAATTGTTTAATTATCTCATTGACTTTAACTCTGCTTCAGTGTTACTTCAACACTATTTAGAGAGGGACCAAAATGTTATCTGAGCAGAGTTGATTTAACTCTGGGGATTTTACTGCGTACTAAATGTGGAAGCTCTCATTTGACACAGAATTATTAAATGTTAAAGGGGTAATGAATTGAGAAACCTAATTATCCTTGATCTTTTTCCTTGTATGAGCATTAGTAATAGAGATGCTTGAGTTAAAGCTGGACATGTCTATTGACCGTTCGCAAAGACCCGCCCCCTTTAGTTACTGTTGCTATGCGCTCTCACGCCACACATCATGTTCTCACGAAGTGAAAAATACATCCTGGAGCAAAGAGGACTCTGACAACACGTCAACGGACAAGACGGAGCAGGTTAGCGTGTCTTTAATGTGGGGTGACAGATCGCTGTAGCTCCTCGTGAAGCGATCATCTCTTCATACTAGTTCATTTATAGCATCAAATAAACATGAATGAACATCAGAAGGAATGTTGTTTCAAGACGTGAGGACACACAATTTATCAAGTTCAAGTTCACCAACGTTAATCTACTAACTCTCCTGACTGCTTTGTCGGGCAAAATTGCAAATTCGGGGTTCTGATTGGTTAGATCGCCTGTCAATCAAAGAGTCAATAGCTGGGTTTCAGTCACGTGATTATGATGACGCGCCAAGGCAGGGCGATTTCAGATGGAGGGCAGGAAGTAAAAATGGCGAATACGTCTATGGAGGAAACCGTTGCGGAGAGTCCGTATTGTACGAATTTAGAACCAGTTTCAAGAAATAGAGAATTAGTGAGCAGATATGTTGGACGTGACCCGTGTTCCCACTGATCCCCTCTGATTGTGGGTTGTTGTCAGCTGGCCGTCTACGTCAGATCTGGGCTCTCATCTGTCTGTTGAAGATCCAACATCGCCTCTGCACATTCCAACCGTCTTTGCTTCATCCTCTGTTCTCGTTTAAGAGACGCCTCTGATTTAGGCTTAGGTTTTTAACCTAGGATGACCATCGGAGCCCAATCTACCGACTCAATGTCACCCAAAGCGCTAGGGCAGCCTAAAAATCCCCAATGAAGTCCACATTAGACTACCGCTAACTTAATAATTGTAACACTGTTCGTAAATATGGGAAGAAGGAGTCAGGAACCGGCGAACGTTCAACATAATTTAATATTCAAATAAACAAACAATAAAACGAAAGTAAAAGGGCGGCAGTTCCTCACAGCAACTGCCGCCCACACAAACAAAATAAAACACAACATAAATTCTCGTCCTTCGCTGTCGTCGCTCCTCTTTTATGCTTCCGGAGCTCCTCCGTGAGAGATACGAGACCGGTGTAGCGTGCAGCTGACGCTCATTATCTCTCGCGTCACCGGCCTCGCGCCGTTCCCTCACGGCTCTCGCCACATAAATCATTACTAAGTAAATGAGCATGTAACCTCCGACGAAGTGGTCGCTGCAGAGACGGGCATTAACAGACTCTGCTCCTCCCGACCGCAGACGAACGTTGGAAATCCACTTTTTACGGCGTGTCTCAGTGAGCTTTTTTCATTTCTCACCTTTATGAGTGACAATCTTCGGTACTCTATAAAAACCCTTTCCTTTTTCTCGATTTGAACGATTGGAGCAGCCGTAAACTACACAAAACATTGGCATTTTTTCAGACGGCAGATCCTCAGCTACTCACTTCCTGCCCTCCATCTGAATTTCACGCTCAGGTGATGTAGCAGCGTGACGTCACGTGAAACCAAGCTTTTACATACTATAAAGCGCCACTGTGGGATTGATGGAAAAAGGAGGAAATTTCCTTTAGATGATGTTCAGACAGCGCGGACAGCCTGCTAATATATCCCTCCACACTGACACAACCCTTTCCGAACATGCAAGCAGACAAATATTCTTTTAGTGACTACGTAGGAACATTTTTATGGTGGGATTTCAGACTAAGCTAGCTTGACGTCAGGTACTACACTAAATCTAAAGCAAGCTCAGTCAGGACCAAAACTATAAAGTCACGAGAAGTCAACTCCATCAGCATGGAAGCTTAAGAATGACCCGATAAAATGGAATATGGAATGGGATATGAGGAATGGAATATGAAATTAGGACAGTCAGCATCTTGGTGTTATAGTTGGCAGAGGGATAAGAAGTTTAGAAAGACATGTCATGTTCACGTTTGTGGTGAGCAGCAGATTTCATTGAGACGGAAAATGTGATGGATGAACCTGCGTGAGCCAGGGAAAGGGATGGATTTTGACCCCTCTGTGAATACGGATGGATTGCAATGGAGGAGGAAGTGGTCGAGACCTATAGGAAACATGGGCATGTACACACACTTGCACGCACGCACACACACACTCACTCACACGCATGCACGCACTCACTCACACGCACACACGCACACTCACTCACGCACGCACACGCACACACACACACACACACACGCACACACACGCACACACACACACGCACGCACTCGCACACACACACACACACTCACTCACACGCACGCACGCACGCACTCACTCACACGCACACTCACTCACGCACGCACACGCACACACACACACACGCACACACACGCACGCACTCGCGCACACACACACACACACGCACGCACTCACACGCACTCACACACACGCACGCACACGCACACTCACTCACGCACACGCACACTCACAGGCACACATGCATGTACTCGCACACACACACACACACACACACACGCACTCACACACACACACGCACGCACGCACGCACACACACACACGTACACACACGTACGCACACGCGCACACACACACACACACTAGGACTCGCTGCTTGGAGTTCTCAGATATGCTTACATGAACTACGAACATACTGGAAAAAAGAGACAAATTATTTAAACACATGCAACCACAAACTAAAAGAACAGAGACAATGAATTTCTATTGTGGAATCTGGAACCGTGTGATCCACTTTAAGGGAGCCTCTTAAACCTAAAATATTTATCTGAAGTACTCCCTGAGATTTTACATATGTAAAATATTTAATGACACATTTGCATATTCACAGTCCTCTGATGTCCAGAAAGTCTGTGATTATTTCGTCATATATTGCGATTTGAACTGTGATATAATACATTTTTCTCTCTGTAGCTGGACTTTAAAGTGGACTCAAACCTCTTTTTAGTTGTGATAGTGTTTTAGTCCACATTA